>BDIU01000100.1:46817-88533 GCA_002118135.1 Trebouxia sp. TZW2008
TGTTCACCTGTTCACCCGTTCACCCACCCACCCACCCACCCACCCGCTCACCCACCATCAACAGCTTGACAGTAGCAGGCTGATGATATGGCATCAAGGTCTGAAGATGCTGTTGTTGGTGCAGACTTTCAAGCCACACTTAGACCCTTTCATACAGCCGCTGTTTGACTCCCTTACCTGTGGCCAGCAGACAACCGCAGCTGCAGCTGGCGAGTTTGTGGGGCAGGTGCGGGATATGCTAGGGCCCAATATTTGGGCTGGCCGGCTGACAACTGAGCAGCAGGCAGCACAAGCAGCCAGCCCCCATGTGCCCCCACCTGCTGGTAAGCCTTGAATCCTCTTGCAACATGAATGAGTGCGCTGAGTGCTGCCTAAAAGGCAGGCAGCCCACATGCACTTCCACCTGCTTGTAACATTTCCAGTTATCACTTACCAGTTGGCAAAGCTGTCATTGGCCTCTGCTATGTGGGCTGGCCGGCTGACACCTGAGCAGCAAGCAGCACAGGCTGCCAGCCCACATGTGTCCCCACCTGCTGGTGGGCGCTCCGTTTTGTGCTGATCAAATCAAAGATTGTGTGACCTTGCTGTTTGCTTAAGTGATTTGGGCTGGCAGGCTGGCGCGTAAGCAGCAGGCAGCACAAGCAGCCAGCCTACATGTGCCCCCACCTGCTGGTAGGCGCTGTTCAATGCATCACCTTCACATGTTTTGAGTCGAATTATTGCAGCTCTTACTGACTGGAATTTGTTGAATGGGATGCTTGGCACTGCAGGCCGTTGCCTATGGAGTGTAGTGCCTTGTGCATGACATAATTTTGGCGATGCGTAGTGCTGTGGTGCTGCTGCAGCAGCTGCTGTGAAACAATGCTGCTTGAGTGATGTATCTTGCATGACAATGTACTGCAAATGCAGGCCGGTATGCTGGCATTGCTGTGAGGCCAAGCAAGGGGGGTCCAACAAGTGCTGGACTCGCCACAGGCTTTGCTGACCTTGCTATATGAGCTAAAGCACCTGCCTTCTGGCAAGAAGAAGTCTGACTGCTCGGAAGGCTTGCCTCAAAGTTTGGCAGGATGCAGAATGGACGATGCACTGTCCAACACATGAGACACAGTATTGTCTGGCGACTCAGCAAAGTGCACTGCTATGGCTCATCGTCTGCATTTGTGATTTGCACCAGCACAGCTATTGACATTGCTACATTGATGCATCCGACTATTCCCAACTGCACAAAGGAGAAAGTCCAATGACTCGACGTCTCTGTACTGATGCAAGTGTTTCCTCAATTAGCAAGTACCTCTTAGTTGCTATCTTGCTTTGTTCAGACACCTGGCCATGGTCCAGCTGAATGTTTTCACTTGCCCATTGTCATCTGGCCCCTCGTTACTTGGTGTAAAGAAAGGCGCCCACTGCCTATGGTGCTTAATTCGAACTGCGTCGCACTGGCCGTAATTGTGCAGTCATCATGGTAAAAAGGCTTTGAAAATGTCATCAGATGATTGATGCAAGCTAGAGATGTCAGCATTTGTTACGTGAATCAGCTTGCATGCGCGTTTCACAGGTCATCCTGACCGAGACAGACATGCCTTTCCTCCTAGCAATCATTCGATCTGAGAGGGTCTCTGAGAATTGTGCACAACTCAAATTATTATAGTACAGCTAGTCAGATGTGCTTTGAGTCAACGCATAGTCCTGATAGTATTTTGGCCATAAGTCTCCCCATCGACTTTTCCGAGCCAGCCTGTAACCTCCTGCCCCTAGCCACGTCCTTTTGTCATTAGTCGCCACCACTTGCCTCACAAGATGCCCTTGTGATGTGTCAACGACTTCTGCATTTGTCGCATGCCTGCTTGGCGAACACACGTCAATGATGATGTGCTTGCCACGCTTACGCGGGTTGCGAATAATACGCGACCACACTTGTGCTGCTGCTAGTGCTGCATCTAATGCCTCAGGCTCTTTGTTGTGCCAGAAATCCGGATCCCACTGATCGTAGTCCTTCATGCTTTCTGCGTCTACCTTTTTGGGAGGCAGCCTGATTGCTGGTGCTTGCTTCACAACAAAATCACTCTGCAGGTCATCATTTGCATCTTGCAAAAGCGCTTCCTGGGCAACAGAACGATTGGGTTGGTCAGCGCTTGTGTCCCCCAAAAGCGCTTCCTGGGCGACCTCATGTTCCACAGCTGCGGTGTCAGCTGGATCTGTAGCTGCCTCCACAGCTGAGGGCTGAGTCAGCATCAGGCGGATCTCTTCCTCATCCACTTCTTCATCAGATGCAGCGCTGGCTCTGATGGAATCTAAAATCATCTGCCGTGAAGCATCGTCCATGCCTGATAGGTTCATGGCGGCCCAGGCTGCCTCATCAGAATCTTCCCCTTCTTCTTCGCTGTCAGACTGCATGCTGCTGTCTTGTGCTTGGCCTTGCTTAATTGGCACCTGACTGGGAGATCTTGGAATCAGCCCTGCAGCATAAAACCCATTTCAAGCACCAGGAGAAAATCAGGAAAAAAGGGGGACTTCTTCTTCTTCTTCTTCTCCTTCGCTGTCAGACTGCATGCTGCTATTTTGTGCTTGGCATTGCTTAGTTGGCAACTGGCTGGGAGATCCTGGAATCAGCCCTGCAGTGCAGGATTCAATTGAAGTGTGTGCAGTGCAGGATTCAATTGAAGTGTGTGCAGTGCAGGATTCAATTGAAGTGTGTGAATATTTGCACATTATAAGTTGTCTCTGGCATGACATGAAGCAGGCGAGCTTGATTTCACAAACCCAATGGCTGGCTACCAGAGAAACTTCAGCTGCAGAAATCCTCAGATAAGCTACAAATGCAATGAAATGCCAGGGATGGTAGCAATCTACCTGCTTCTATAGCTTTCTGCACAGCATCTGGAGGGTCAACCTGACGCAGCCTGGCAATGGTGACATCTGGGATGGTGTCAACCCCAGGGCGCGGCCCACGACGCAGGACCACGTAGGAGAACCGCTCATCCTGATAGGTTCGTGCTCCTTGACCGCCTGGCAAGACCTGCATTTCCAGTTCAGCGTCCAAGCTTTACAGGAGCTGCTCTTTGACAGCCTAGCATTGGCTGCACATGCCTCTGATTCACTAGCTAGCATCAGAAGAGCATCATGCACAAGTGCCCTGCATGCAACTGTGACCTGCACTCTGAAATCAAGAGCTGAGCTTTGCAGTCCACTGCAGTCAGAATGCAGTTGTTGTTTCCCTCCCTTTGTCCTTGTAGCAGATGTAGCAGATGTGTAGCGGATGCAGCAGATGTTTAGCAGATGTGTCGCAGATGTAGCAGATGTGAAGCAGATGTAGCACATGTCTATGTCATCGTTGTACCGTAATCTCTGTCATGTCAAGAGATTACTGTACAACGAGCTCGCCAAACAAGCTGGCCTGGCGTGATAGGACATGGGCCATGCAAAGCTAGCAGTCATGTTGGAACATGTAACAAAATTGATTTGTTGTTGTCACTTTGTCATATAAGCATGACTTTACCAGTAGAGAGAGAGACAGTAATTTTACATGCTTTAGCCAGCCAATAAGGCTGATCACATGTTCCAGACCGTGGCAATGACTATATGTCAATGAAAGTCAGGCAGTCTATGACATAGTGAAACACCCCCAAATGATTATGTTGCGCAAAAAAGCGCGCATGTTATAAGCGCAGCCCTCAAACAAACGAGGGTACTTGGCCCACACCCTAGTGCTCCACACTCAAACACTAAGTGCTTTTCATTGCCTAAGGCGCCAGAACCACACAGTGTGCACATTGCACATGAAATATGATATATCACCAGCAATGCAAGCACAGCATATGTACCTTGTGGCAGCGCTGCAGGTCACTGTGTTGGAATCTGTGTGCAAAACGGCATCTGGTTTTGAGTCAACTGTCGCATTGATACCTTATGCCATTGCATGACTCGCAAGACAGGTACAAGGCAGAAAGTGGCATAGCAAGACAGGCACAGGGAAGTGTACGGCGCAGCAAAAGCACAGGATGTGTACCTTGTGGCGGCGCTGCAGGTCACTCCGCTGAAACCTTTGAGCAAAATGACACCAGCTTCTGGATCCCTCCATAGGGCACTGCCCGTCATGAGGGCAGGGCGCTACGACATGCGCCCCTGCCCCTGTGCCCAAAGCCCCTGCCCTTGCATGCTGTGCAAGCTGTGCTTTAGTTGCAGCAGCATCCAAAACCTGCCACAGCAAAGCATGATCAAGGCATGCATGCTTTGACGAGATGGCCTGGATGATCAACAATAGTACACGCCAGTTTTGGCCAGGCAAGGCCAGCATTGGAATGTTGGGGTGAGACTGACGGATGTGAGTGAGAATCCAATTGTGAGCGCTTCTGCTGATGTAATCAGAATGTACTGGAGTCATGCAATCTAGCACGAGACAACATGCATAAAGTTGATGTTCATGACTGTGTATCAGATGATATGGTCTGTGTCTCGTTACAGCAAGTTTTGTGAGCAGCTAGAGCAAGGTCTGTGTGCGGCTACAGTGAGGTCTGTATACCATACCTGTGTCCGAGCATGCCTTACAAAGGCCGAGCCAGATGGAGTGCCTGGTTCCACAAGCACAAGCACATCCCTGGTCTGCCTCCATAGCATATCAACAGCCTGCCGCCGTTCAGCGTCTGACTGCATCTCTGTCAACACATATGAAGCCACCACCAGATCATAGACCTGCCGCCCCGATTGTGGTAATGTGGAGCGCTTGGGATTAGTCAACGATGGGTGCAGATGCCGATGCCATTGGATGCTGCAGGGGCTGCTGTGCTGTGCATGCTGAGCATGCTGGGCGTGCTGGGCGTGCTGTGCCTGCTGGGCACGCTGCAGGCTAGTGGCTAGTTTGACCATTGCATCGGAAGGCTCAATAGCTGTCACACGCTGAGGGTATTCTTCCCAAACCTGCAGTCAACCTGATCTGTTTCAACGCTATGCTATGCAGCACACCAACTGGCAATTGCCTGATGAGGTAGACACAGGTATACATAGGGCATTCATGGCGCATTGTACGGCTGTGAAATGCATTTCTGAGGTATGCTAGAGCATTTGCTGCCAAGCAGACAGTGCACTCAACAACAGCTGACATTCGCAGAGCTTCACTTCAGTTGACGACAGCAAAATCAAATTGACATCTGATCCTAGGGATTATGTTGCAAAGACCATGCCTCACAAGAGCAAGTGCTGACTTGCAAGGGCGCCACTCACATGCATGATTGCATTGAGGTGATAGCAACCACAAAGACCAGAGACGCACCTCTCTAGCAGCCCATATAGCTGTTCCTGGCCCTGAGCCAAAGTCAAGCATGGTCCTGGGTTCAAAATCAGGCAGGTGGAGATGCAGCTCATCAAAAACCCGGTATAGCACAGCATAGCACGCTGGCATGCGGCTTGACACATAGGCAGCCACCTTGGTGCTATCATACTCTGGGCTTAGTGATGCAGATGGCTCCCGCACAGCTGCATCATCATCCAATACCATTTACATGCTGATGATTATGAACATAGGAGACACGCTCTAGCAAAGGTGCTAGGTGTGGGCAGCATAAGTCCTGTTTTGCCGGGTTGGCTTGTGCTGAACATCACGGTAAGGACGCCTTCTGAGCGACATGCTTGCTGATAAGGCTCTCTTCAAACTCGCTCAAAATTGAGCCTTAAGCTGCTCAATCTCAACTGAACATCTGCATGACTAATGCAAGAGCTGTCGGCGTTGCTGACTGATGATGACGTCATCTGCTGAGATTTGTGCTGACTTGTACTAATGCACTGCTGACAGACATGAGGCCTGGCAATGAGAGTTTAGCAAGAGACACAGCAAAAGCATGTGCACGCGCACTGTATAGCTCGACTTACGAGAGAAAAACAGGCTTTTTCTTCTTCTTTTTTATAACAAGTGTCGTGTTGTCTTACCACTATGGGAATCTTGTTATGACAAAACATACAAAGTTTAGCTCCAATCAAGAGCATGAAAGGCAGAACAATGCAGCCTGCAGTAGCCTTCTAAACGCAAGCATTCAGTGCATAAGCTTGTTTCAACCTGTACCTGAGAGCTCGGCACCAAATGCACCCCTCAGATTGTCCTGCTGTGCTGGCTTCGTATCAAGCAACTCTTCTTCAGTCGGCTCGTCATCACCGTCTTCAAGGTCATTCAGCATGCTGATAGGAGGGCTTCGCCGTAGCTCCCTCAGTGTCTGTTTGGTAGGCTTTACCTACAGAGCCCAAGTTCAGTTCCAGAATTGCCTGAGGGTCAAGTATGTTTTGTGATGTCTCGTTCTGTCATGGCAACATCGCTACTAAAAAGCACAACACCAACCAAATGAAAAGCACTATACCAACCAAAAGCCCCTTGCCATTTCGACTAAGGGCCGAGTGCACAATTTCTCCTTTGTTCACAACAGTATGACTTCTGGAAAGCACTACACAATTCAAAAGTCCATGCAGTCACTCAAAATGCATACCAGGCAGGCTCAAGGGGCTCAGCTGGGTATGTGTATAGGATCAAACAGCTGAGTAGGGGATCCTACCTTTTTCCTTCTCTCTTGTCTGGCTTTGCCACTGACTGCATCACCAAAGTTCATGGTGGTGCCGCCCTTGCCAGGTGTGCGAGACAACTGTTTCAGGGAGTCTGTGAGATGGCGAGCCTCCATGCGTTGTAGCTTGGTGCTGCGAGACCCGCTGGCTGATGCCTCTACAGCGTCAGTCAATGTTCTTGGCACCTCCACTGTGCTCAGATTGCGGCGCCTGACCATAGCTGCTACTTCGACCGGGACCTCAGGCAGTTCTTCCTGCAGCAGTTTGAAGTCCTATTCATAGCTTGCACAACAAAAACCGCACTACGTAACTTAGACATGCGCGCAGTCAGGAGGGTCTCACTTGAATGGCGGCAGCTGTGGCGGGCCCCACATCACTGTATTGCCGGAGCTGTCTACTGGTAAGTCGCCAGGCTGACCATTGTGTGGGGGTCAACCTCCGCATCTGCTTTCAGCAGTGCGACCAAGTACGCCCTATGGGTGCTTGTTGTAATTTTGACGCTTGCTGACGCTTTTCGTCAACGCCAAGCCAGGCCCGCAGACGGTGCAGCGTTCACAGCGCTGTCACAGTCGCGTTTTCGAAACGCCACTTTGAAACGCCTGGCTGCGATACACATATGAGCACAGGCCCTCAAACACGATACAACGCTTCCATGTCTACTCGAGCGCAACTAGCACCCGAAGCCGTCAAAGACATATCGCAGCGGCTTTCAAGCGACGTCACTTTGCGTCTGCCCGCCAGCCTCCAGCGTGATCAGACAGAACCTGTTACACCACAAAAGCGCAAAGAATACGTAAGCGCGTTGCTGGAGCAGGACCCAGGGGTCTTTCTCGAGCGCTACTCGAGCAAGCTATCAGAGGAGGAGCGGGCTCATTTTGAACCTCTGCGAGACGATTACGAGGTAGACTTCTATTTGAAGCTTGCAGAAGACGAGGCAGCTTCAGCAAAAGCAGGGCTTTCGGCGACCGCAAAGAATCGCAGATTAGCACAACTGAATAGGCTGATGGAGGATGGTACATATTTTTCTGAAGAGGCTATGCGCACAAGAGCGCCACTGTTGCATCAGCAGTACCTGGGACAATACACCCCAGCTGCGGCAAGCTCCACAGCGCCAACACTCTCAGGAACCTTGTTAAGACAGCATGACGAGGAGCAGCATCGGCACAGGCTGCAACAACAGCAGGAACAGGAAGCTATGGTTGAGGAAGAGGAGGAAGAGACTTCATCTGATGACGATAACACCAAAGAAAAGCCAGGATTGGGCGATGCTAGCACATCTCAAGAGCTGCATGCAGACAAGTACAGCAGTGACATGCCTGCAGATCATAACCAGAATAGTGAGGATTTCATGGCTTTGATGCAGCAGCGCTTTTTGGCTGGTGGTGATCATGAACATGTAGACTATGCTGCCATTGACAAAAATGCAAGTTTAGATGATGATTGGGCCGCGCAGGCAGAAGAAGATGCTCAGGAAAAGTATTTTGATGCAGATTGAACAATGTCCTGCAAGTGCAGTGCCGATTGTGGTTGAACCTATGCGGGCACTGACGTGTCTTTGACTCGTGCCAAACGTGACCGCCAGAATGCTTGTGTTTTGTACCATGTTCTGCATGCACAATCAAGCAGCATGTGCAAGATTTGGTGTCTCTGCGGTGATTAATGTCTCTGCATGCATTGGTCTGTATATATTCGTCCGTGTCTCTGCATGCTTTTTTTGAAGTGCAGCATCCTGACTGCATGTTTTTGGAATAGTTCTTTCCAAACAAGGTTTGGAAAAACCACATGTGGCTTGCAATCCAGAGTGTTGCTTTACGTATGTCTTCTGTTGAGCTTGCTTGGATTCAGGTGCAAACTTGCAGGACGTTGCTGCCTTCTGGGTATTGTACGTCAGCATGTATATCGAATGTATGTTGTGGATGTCTTATAGGCATAAAACGCTTTGGAAGCAGCATGGGTTTAGGGTAGTCATATGGTAGTCTTGCAGCAGTGTTGCAGTACAACAATTTCATATCCAACCCTATTTCACCATGTTGTCTTTCCCTATGCCAGATCGTGAGCAAACATGACGCAGATTGCGACTGTGGACCACAAGCAAACCAAATTGGAGGTGTTGCATAAGATTTCAAATATTAAAAAATTATGTTGACGCAGCTGAGTGCTGCATGCAATCTGCTGCTACAAAATCAGGGCAAGCAGACGCGCAGATTTTCTCCTTCAGGCTTGGCAAGTATAGCCCTTGGATGAGGTTGCAGTTGGATGTTTCCAGAAATTGAAAGCTTCCAGGACTTTGAAGCTTTCACAACGCCTGAGGCACAACTTGCTTGCCTTCTGCATCTGACAGCTGCCCAACTCGAGCTTGCTTGCTCATCTCAACAATGACATTCTTGAGGTCTCCTCTGCCATTGACTTCTCTGCATTCAGAACAGAACAACCAATCACAGTCTTGCCAAGCCAAGTAAAGAAGATGTGGACGAATGCAGACGGGTCACCCAAGGCCTATGTGGCACCTACAAACAAAGCACACAACAGCTGCCATGCATATATCACCTGGAGACATCCTACATGATACCTGCAATACATACAACAGCTGCAATGTGGGTGAGTGGGCGGGTGGGTGGGTGGCTGGGTGTGTGAGCTAGTGAGCGAGGCAGCGAGCAAGTGAGTGATTGATTGGGTGGGTGATTGGTTGGTTGGGTGAGTTGAGTCAGTCAAGTGCCAAAGTTGGCTCAACTAGTGTATGGAAGCCTGCACTTTAAACAACCATTGTCTTTGATGCAGATGCAGTCCATGCCAAGCCGGCGCAGCACTATCTGGGGTGCCTTGTCCACAGGCAGCCTTACGAGAAGCTTACCTAGTGTATGGAAGCCTGCACTTGAGGCGGGCATTGTCTTTGATACATATACAGTCCATGCCAAGCCGGTCCACAGCCACCAGGTGGGTCTTGTCCACAGTCAGTCCTGTGAAATGTTTCACCATTGCTGTTAAGGAATCTGCATGGCCCTCGTTCATGTGTTGCACCACAGGCGCTGCAAACGCTGCCATGGGGTCAGGTGGGGTGCCCAGCAATTGCTCTGGGGTCACCTGCAGTACATCACGCTGTGTGAGTACGACTTGCCTGCTGGCTGTCATGGAATCTGCATGGCCTACATTTGTGTGCTGCAACACAGGCACTGCAAATGCTGCCATGGGGTCAGGTGGGGTGCCCAACAACTGCTCTGGAGTCACCTGAAGCATGCAGCTCTACGTCGCATTGGCTTGTTGGCTTGTGCAGATGGTGTTTGTAATGTCTGCGGGTTTCCACATGTGAAGCAATTGTCATGTCGCGTGCATGCAGTGAGTCATGGCAACGCTCACTAGGGCCAGTAAGGGCAGCGTGGATGGAAGCCCAGATTTGCCCTGTTTCATCACCGTGTAACACTGTTGTTCTCTCAGCCAGAAAAATTGTCAATGAAGGGTTGACTGGCTGTGCGCAATACTACCAATATCTGGTAAAGTCGCCTATGGTTAGCAAAGTATGCAGCAAGTTCTGCCAGCCAAATGCTTGAAAAGCTTACCTTTCTTCCTGCCCTGCCAAAGCCTCCATTGAAATGCACAGCAACAACCTCCTCCATGTAAAACGGCTGGAAGTCACCAAAGTCTGCCCAGAATGACTCAGGGTTCTTGCTTTTGTACACACTTTTCACTGCTTCCTGCCTTTCCTGAGGCAGAGCCTTTGCATGACCTGTCAATGAGACTCTAGCATCAGCTAGATCCTGCAAAACAATTGGCCAATCTTGCACGTGCATGAGGGATGCTGATGATTATATATAGGTCAAACATAGGGCTCCCTGTATGTGGCAGCATGAGTGTGATTTGCAGCTTGTCTCGTGCCAAGACACCATATGTTGCAAGCAATGCACACAGGTCAGCACTTTCAGCATAGTATGAGCTTGCATAGCAACAGCTTGCCTCTTGTAGGCAATCAAGTATGCAACAAGGCTCATGTCACCACGTTTCAACAAGGTCGTGCAAAGAACACAAGAAATGCAAGCTCAAAGCGCAGGAAGCAAAGAGAACAGGCGACTTGGCAATGTTGAAAGGTGGCGCACCCTGAAAGCAGGTGCTAACACAGTGAAGCTGCACTTGCTGTCATTCAGGAGGTGCCTTGTGTGGGGTGAGATTGAGCTGAGCATAAAGATAGGCCGGCCTTTGTCATCAGGTGCATACTCAACTACAGAACCTGATGGGAAGCCTGACGCTGCTCCTTCTGCAGCTACTGTTGACAGTGTGCCCATTCTGCAAGTTTGCAGAGGTGTACGTCAGTTGAGGGTTCATGTGCATCGGCGTCAAATGGCGTTGAACAGAATGGGTTGCAGGCACTTCATTCCTCCTATGCGCGTAGCAGAGTCATGGAACTTGATAAGAAAGTATGTATGTGGTGATGATGGTGCTGCATCCGATGAGCCAGCATGGCTGGTCTGAGCATTCAATACCAGTGCAAGCAAGAAATGCGTCTGCACTTGACCTTGACATGAGTATCACTACATGCAGCACACAATGTTTGCATCTGGTCTCAACCTTGAGCACCAGGACTTGCAACTCACACACTGCACCTGGTCTCTACACAGAGCACCAGTGCATACAGTGGTACACATTGCACCTGGTCTCTACACAGAGCACCAGTACGTGCAATTCACACACTGCACCTGGTCTCTTCACACAGTACCAGTACATGCAGTGGCACATATTGCACCTGGCCTCTACACAGAGCACCAGTACATGCAATTAACACACTGCACCTGGTCTCTACACAGAGCACCAGTACATGCAGTGGCACATATTGCACCTGGTTGGCTCACAAGGTTGGACACTTGCCACAGACATTGATCATGATCAACCTGCCTTGCTGACAACCTCTATTCTCTGATGACATGATGACATGATGCAACAGCCCAGCAAGTTGGACGAGAAAGAATTGTCAGACACTGGTGACAAAGTTCCAATTTCTGTAACTGATGCTTTCTGGAGTCGCATTGATGGCATTCCCACGGGTACTGAAGTGCAAGCCCTGCTGATCCACGAGGTCACATTTAAGACCTTGCACACAATGGGCAAGTCAATCCTGCTGATTCACAGTGATTCTCATGTGCATGCAGTAATGTGACTTGCACATGAGGATCAATTGAACAAGCAAGGATTGCTAGTGCCTATGCCGGGCTCTGCAAGACAATGCACAAGCACTGGTCAAACATTCTCTGTTCAATCATGACTTATGAGACAAGAACTTGAGAGCCTGTTGATGACTAATCAAGCAATTTAATGTGCGAGCTTGGGCTGATGCAGTTTGCCAGTAGCAAGCATATCACAAGCACTGACCTCGCAACTTCAAGGAGCATTCGGGCTTCTTCAGCAAAGTCTAGTCGAGCAGCAGCAGATTGGTGTTGATCAAACTGCTCCCAATCTTTGTCTGCGGGTTGGTCGACACCTGTGGAAGGCACAAGTCTGAGCGGCGCTGCAGGCGGGCAGACTCTCGGTGCTGTAGTAATCGACATTACCTGACTGCTCAGCTGCGGCCTGCATCGTCTGCAGCTTGCGCAGGTGTTGTAGCTGCTGCTTTGCTGGACGCCTCGGGCTTCTGATGCACAAGCGCTGCACCTGAACGAACCAAATGACAGAGTTCAAGGAGAATCAAGAAGCGCATTGGCCGAGATGCCGTAGCGACGACAACAAAGACCAGCATGCTGCGCATGCTCACCACAGAATATTCAGGTTGAAAAAAAGCAACAGCAGATGTGCGTCTCGCGTGACAGCTGCAGACGGGAACCAGGCCACGCGATAGCACAGCATGCTGAGCCATGGGCTCAAAATGTCTGGTCTCGGCTTCTGCGCATGCGTGGCTCTGAGTTCAGGTTGAGCTAGCGTTTCAAAGCGTTACCGCTTTGCGTTAGACCGATACGCAAATTGTTGCGGTGCATGCCTGCGCGCAGCCTGTGATGGCGCTCTGTTGAGACAATGATCCTGTGACATGGCGACAATTGAGACCAATGTCCGTCTGTATGTCGGCGGTTTGCCAAGCCAGATCACTGCCAAACAGCTTGAAGGCCGTTTCGCAACTTTCGGCAAAGTTTCGGCTATCAATGTGATACCTAGCAAGGCTCAGTCAGCAGATTTGAGCTGTCGTGGCTTTGCGTATGTTGAGTTCTGCCCTAAGGACCACCAGTCGTTGCAGCGCTGTCTTAGCTTGGTAAGCAGGCATTTTGTCGCACCTCTGATAGTCTCCCTAAGCAACACAATTTTCAACAAACCACATAAACTCCATTTCAACACATACAACACATAGTTCCACTCCAGTTTCAATAATGATGGACACGGAAAATCTTTCGCTGCAGTACAATGGGTGCAAATGGCTTGGAGGGGTCTTGAAAGTCGAAAAGGCCAAGGAGCATTATTTGGCCAGACTCCAGAGAGAGAAGGAAGCCGAATTCTCAAATGAGGAGCAACGGCCACAAAGTGAGAACTCAGCAGTTGAAGAGTCCCCATCAGCAGAATCTTTGCGCATACCAACTCCAGCTAGCGGCTTTGTGAAGAGAAAGGTACGTTTAACATGATATTGCGTTTGGCTTCATTGGCGCATACGTTTTATTCCGCATTCACCTGCATGCTTTAGCTCCCTCATCTGCCATGCACAGTGACAGCAGGCTTCGTATAATCTAGAAAATGTCAAGGTCGCTCCTTGCCTGATCCTGTCAGCATGTCCTGATGAACATGTCCACAGCATGTGAACTCAGCAAAAGCAGTGGTGCCCATCTTCACTCCTTCATGCAGCACAGGAATGCTATTATATGTACAATATTGTGCTGTCCATAAAGAGAGAGCAAACAAGTGCTTGACGCACATTGCTACATGTAGTCCCAGCCTGCTTGTCAGTGAATGACAATAGATGAGCATGAGGCATTCTCGTTGTGATGCTCATAACAGCCAATTCGGCAAGATTGGACTAATGGCACACACACCTAGCACCTTTGCTGAGTGTTAGAACTGTTGTTGTTGGTTCAGTTCTTCTTGATTAATGCTGCTTGTCAATGTCATGCTGAGCTGATGGAATGTTTTGCCTTGCTTTTGAGCTGACGACGGTAAAGTCTGAGTCAGTCAAGCGCATGCACATAACTTTACATGCAGTGCCAGTGTGCTCCGCAATTTCACGATGGCATAAAACCACTTTGGCCCTTTTTACAGTCTTGACTGACCCTGACAGCTGCAACTCATTTGCATTTGCAGCTGATGACAGTCAAGCCTGGGCGCATGGCATACAGTGCTTTGTGTAGTGCTAAGCAGCATGACACATTCATGCTGAGCTGACAGCGCTCAATGCTTTGCTTCTGCAGCTGATGACAGTCAAGCCTGGGCCAGTCAAGCGCATGACGCATACTTTTACATGGAGTGCAGTCTGCTTCTCAGTTTTTTTCAAGGCATGATCGCATTCTGGTACAGCCTTGATTGACCCTGACAGTTACAATTTATCTGCATTTGCAGCTGATGACAGTCAAGCCTGGGCCAGTCAAGCGCATGTTTGCACCCTACAAAGGCCAGAGGCTGAGTGAGCTCTCCTGGGACCCCCTTCCAACCCCCCCAGGGCTGTGCAAACGCAAAGCAGCTGAGATGGCAGCTGCCTCATTTTCCCTTGGACAGGCCAAAGAGCAGCCACCCTCACCTACACAGCAACACAATGCCATGCCTGCAACCAAGTTGCAATCAAATGCCGCGCATCAATATCATGATGAGCCACATGCACATCAGCAGCAGCAGCCAAAGAAGAAGAGAAAGGGGGGAGAATCAGCTGAAGTAGATGCTGTGGCAGTTGACGGCAGCTTGTCAGCAGGGCAGGTGGGATCTGGGCCTGCCCCTGCAGATGCTGTGATAGCAATACAACAGCAGAAAGAGGCTGAAGCAGAGGTACAGAATCGGTCTGAGACTCCAGAAAGCAGCTCTGATATAGGAGTAGTGGACTTCGTGTCAGACGAAGACGTCGGTGAATCAGTCCAAGGCGTTGAGAAAGACACCGACTACCTAGCACGATTTGATGATAGTGATGACGAGCTGATGCCCACAGCCATGAAAGCAGAACTCTCACTTGGCAACAAGGGCCGTGCTCAGCAACAGCATCAGTCTCGACCAGCTCCTATCTCTGCCACTACTGCTAGTGCTGCTGCTGATACTCATTCAACAGTCACTGACTTGCTAGCACGATCTGATGATAGCGACAACGAGCTGATGCCAGCAGGCGTGACAGCAGAATTCTCCCTTAGCAACATTGATGACGCACAGCAACATGATCAACTACAGACAGCTCCTATTTCTGCCCCTCATGCTACTGCTGTTGCTGATGCTCATTCAAAAGACTCTGGCTACCTAGCGCGATTTGATGACAGCGATGACGAGCTGATGGCAGCAGCTGTAAATGCAGAACGCCCACTTGCGGAAAATGATGATGCACAGGAACGTGATGAAGTCCAGACAGCTCTTCTTTCTGCTGATGCTGATGCTGATGCTGCTGATGATAATGCTCGTGTTCACCTGACAGGTGACGGCCACCTGTCAACAGGGAGACAACAGACAGCTGCCATGACGTCTGCAGTAGACCTGTCCAGATTTGATGATGACAGCACTTCCCAAAGTGAATCTGACGACAATGCAGCACTGCTGTCAGTTCAACTCTCAGAGCTGGGTTCAGCTTCAGAGGAAGCTTCTGAATCAGATTCGGCTTCAGCTTCAGACGCAGCTTCTGAGCCAGATTTGGCTTCAGCTTCAGAGGCAGCTTCTGAGCCAGAATTGGCTTCAGACCTTCAGAAAGCTCATGACTCAGCACCACACTTCAGTGACACTGATGACATACTGCAGGCAGCTGCAGACAGAGCAGATACAGACAGCGCATCCAGTGATTCACATGTGTCTGAAGTGATGCAAGCTTCAGACATGCCAGCAGATGACGCTGAGCAAGCAGCAGCTGAAGCTAACAGTGACAGTGAAGGCGCCAGTGCAGACGTCAGTGAGGGAGAAACAGCTCAGCAGCATTCCTCACATGACCTGGCCACCCAGCCTGCGGCAGAACTAAAACTTACAGAGCAGCCTGCAAACTTGGCACAAACTAGTGTCTCAAAACTTCCAACTTCAGCAAACCGTCAAGATGCAGAGCCCACATACCCAGGTGATGCAAAATTGTATTCACAGCTTTTGCTACTTGTTTAGCAGACAACAATACGTTGCACGTATCTGGTCTGCAATTTGCTGTGGGTTTACACTGAACTTCTGACCGTCTTTCACAAGCATTGCTGCCCCGTTTGCTAGCCATAACATGGCTATGGCTTATTCATGATGAGCTATCTGATTTCACCTTTCATGTGCAGACTTGGTGATGTTGCAAGCTGGTGCAGCCTTCTGGCATCAGAACAAGACAATCTCAGAGAAGTCCTGGCAAGCTCAGAGACAAATTCTGCATGCTGACTACAAAGCCAAGCACAGAGCAGCTGCAAAGCATGCACAGAAAGGACGAAAATCACGCTTTGGCTGAAGCACGTATGCCCGTTTCACATTATCTGAAGACTGCTTGGTCTCTCTGTATCTGCATTGGTGATGAACAGCTCTGCAGAATGTTTGCCTACCCAACGCATGCATCCTCTGCGTTTTAGCGAAAGCATCCACTGTCATCGGCAAGCTTGGCAAATGTAACGGCAGCATTCGTTACATTCAGACATCAGGTGTAACGGCAGCTTTTGTTAGGTAGCTGCTCAACGTGAACCTTATGCGCGCTTCCTTTGTCGTTTTATGCGATGAAACACACGCAACGTGAGGCAGCGGTAGATGCCGCGGCGTAAGTGCATTGACAATCGACTGCTCGCCGTGTCAGCGACTGTGGCACCCCGTAAATGAGCTGCATCTGCGTGCAATATATATAGTCTGGCAGCTCTGTCCAGTGGCGCATTGCCATACTGCGATGGGCCCTTGCGCAGCCGAGCTGGCATTTTCAGTATCAGAGTTCGCAGAATCCGGCCTACTTGAGCCTTCGACCCTCAGTCTCGACGAGGCTCTTGAGATCGAGACGAGCTTGCCGTCAAGTTTCGCCTTCAACAGCCCGTCTTATCTGCGCGAAACATCAGCTGAAACCAATTTGACAGCGCTAGCAAATACGGTTGATCAGACTGACCATGGCATGTCACACTCCACCCTCTCTGCCATGCTTGCTATAAGCGAAGCTCCTCAGCTCATGACAGCCCCAGACAGCTTGCAGCCTCTAGAACAGCGCGACCTGAGCGCTGCAAGACACAGAAAAAAGCAAACAGCTCAGGAGGGTCAAGCCAGAGAAACTAGCGAGAAAGTGAACAAAAAGCTTGCGCAAAATCGTGAGCACCAGAAGCGCTTCAAAATGCGGCAACAGGTGCACTGCAGTGCCAAGCATATGTGCCAAGCCCAGTCCTCAACGTGCCTGCCCTGACATTGACAATGACAACATTGGTGCCAAAGTGAAGCAACTTGTGCCATGTCTGCAGGCAAAAGCAAAGGCTGTCGAAGATCAGTTGGCCGCGACAACAGCTGAGCTGCAAGCTTTGAAATTGCAGCAGCAGGAGCTTGAGTCGCTGCTGCAGCATGCTCAAATCAATTCAAAACAAATTGCACAGCCTACAGATAATATGGTGAGATCTGCCTAGTCAGATGCCCGCCATTTTGTCTGGGAAAACACAACCTGTAGTTCATACAGACAGCCTGCTCAGCCATGACTTCCAGCATTGCCAACATCATGTTTCATGGGCATCCCTAGTTGGAATGTGATGGACACCGCTTGTATCATGACAACTGTACCTGCTGATGATGATGTGCATCGAAGCTTTGCTGCTGTTGCTCATTGCTATTGGCAACAATCTGAATCATGATGAGTGTGCTCTGTTTGCAAGACTGATCAGGCGGCAGCAAAGCACGGCAGGCCAGATGTGTTGACTGTGTCGGTCCATGGCAAGGTGCAGCACCTGACACACAAGGAGGTCTGTGCAATGCCTGTTGAAGCCTACTCTGCATTGTGGGAGGTGAGCATCAAGAAATGGGTTTCTGCTCATCATGCATATCCATATTGCGACGCTCAAGACAAGCCTGCCTGGCGAGATAGGACTTGTGCCACACATACCTAGCAGTGTGTGCTGGAACATGTCATGCTTATTATTATTGTTACACATGTGCCAGGAGACAAACAGATGGCCAGTATGGAACTGCTTTGACAAGTGCTCATGCAACATAGCTTTGTCACAAACTTTGCAGGCAACTCAAGCCTTGTTGCTTTGCTACGACACACTGGCTTGCCTATCGTTTGCAGTGTGACTGTTGTGTACAGTCTGACTGTCTGGCGCCTTGGTAGGTAATATAGCTATGTAGATAAGTGCCCACCAATTTGTCAGTGCCACAAATCATCACAATTGTTGGGCAAAGATGACCTTTGTTATCGCTTCAAAAGCCTCCAATCCCCTTGGTTCACATTGCTGCTGCAGGATTACATGCATGTTCTCAAAGCATGCTTGACCAAGTTGGACTCTAAATTCATCGTTACAGTTGAAGACAGGCTGCATCAGCTGACTTTTGAAGCTGTACGGCTGTGTGTGCACCGCCTTCAAATGACTCCTGAGGCTCAGCACATGGCCACTAATATGTCAGATACTGCGACGGCGGGACAGCAGCTGGCAGAATGTGATTTGGCTGCGCTTTGTGTAAGTTGGCGGTTGTGTTTGCCTGAATTTGAGCCTCAAAGCATGCTGCCAAACTGAATCTCTCTTGCATGCACACAAGTTTCACACACATGTCAACCAACACATGTGAATGTCAACTGGATATGCCAAACAAAGCACAATGGACTGAGTGCTTGAGTTTCTGTGCGTGTATAGCTGTCCTGCACTGCACTGCATACCTTTTTGCAGCTTCGCAGCTTTTGATGCATGTTTGCATTGTGCCCAAACACAAGCAAACATGCCTGATGACAGAGCTAACATTATGCCAGGGCCACAAGCCAGTCAAAGCCTTGCACTTCATTGCAGCAGACATTGGTGCAGTTGCACATGCCTTATGATGCTTCATCCAAATTGTGCTGAGGTGTGGTCACAGCTGTGCTGAGTTTGACTGCTTCTGTGTACAGGGTCTTGCAACCTCACTAGCAACCATGTAAGTGATCACGATGATGACGATGATGTGTGGCGCCATGTGCAGAGGTTGTTGGATCTGTCCCAAGACCAGATTGCAGACCTAATATGCATCAGCAAGTGTGCCTGGTCATGACACACCTGCTTGCAATGTTGATGTGTGGTGCTGTGTGCAGAGGTTGTTGGATCTGTCCCAGGACCAGATTGCAGACCTGATATGCATACAGCAAGTGTGCCTGGTCAAGCGGCACTTGGTTGCAATGTTGATGTGTGGTGCTGTGTGCAGAGGTTGTTGGACCTGTCCCAGGACCAGATTGCCGACCTGATGTGCATACGGCAAGTTTGCCTGGTCAAGAGGCACCTGATTGCAGCAGAGCATTCTGCTATCATGTCCAGCATACAAAGACAGTGCCCAAGCTTGGACATCACAGCAGCAATGCCATGCGACAGTAGTCAGGAAATGGCTAGACTGGCTGAAAAGCTACAGCAAAACCGTGCTGCAGACGCTCAAGTTGTGCACCGTGTGTCACGGGCCCTCTTCTTAGGGGTAAGCTGTTTGTGCCTTTGTCTACCTAGCTGGCCCTCCGGAGCCTGCCTAGCTTGACGCATGCTGAAAGCAATTTTGCCATTCTGCAATACTAGTCCATTTGCTGTGCATTCTAGTTTCTAGCCCATGCAACAGCTGGGTCCAGCTGGATGTTGTTGCTGAGGATCATGACAAATGTCTTGCTGCAGATAGTATCCACAATTTGAGTGACAATGGCTTGTCTACAACAGGTACTCACCATGAAGCAGGCGGCACAGGTGGTCACATACACTTATGGTTTCAGGCCAAATCTAGATGCCTTCCTGGAGGCATTTGCAGCGGAGCTGAAATATCCAAATGCTGACAAGGTTATAGTGACAGCAAATAAGGCAGAAATGGACAATGATTGGACAGAGTTTTGGCAGTATACACAGTTGGTTGACCCAGATGTGTCTGCGATGTATCAGTATGTACCATTCTGCAGGCATAAGCGAACTGCGCATCACACTAGAATAGCAATGAATCAGAATATATGACATGTTGCTGGCATAGGCCCAGCAGGCAAAGAACATATAGCTTTGGCCAGCTAGCAGCAAATGTATGCAGCCAATGGCCAATGCATTTTCAGGAGAGTCCTTGAGAACCGTCTACGCATAGTTGTGCCCGTGTGTTACCTGGCTGCTGTTTCAGCCGTGGGTCGTGTTGCTGTCTGTACTGTCACAGTTGTTGGTGTATGCGTACTACGACTTCACAGGTACATTTCATGCATCTTCCATTGAGTCAATTAATTTTGCCAGTTGAGGCGCTAAAGTTTCCAGTAGTCAAAAGGACTTCCTGCTTTGATCTGATTCTTTCCATTGCCTGAATGCCTACCAAGTCTTGAGAGTCTGTGTCTTGCACACTCAATACATCAGTGAGCGCCTGATCTCTAATCTCTTGACAACCTGTGCAGTGTAACTTGCCCTGGCAAGACTTGCGATTGAGAGGTTCACATTTGTCAGTGTGCGTGTGTGCACGAGGCTTGGCAAATGCCTGTTGCCCAACGTCGAAACCGCACCCGCTACAGACAGTACCGCATCGTGACTAAAGCAATTGATCAAGCATGGCATTTGCCGGCGTAAGCATGAGCAGTGCAAGCCATTGCAGCGTACGCCCTGCTCCACACCGATCACTGATCGCATCACGCGGCCTCGCCACACAGCCGTTTCGGGTTCATGGGCAGCGTCCATGCAATCGCAAGTGAGTCTGTCGTCCGCGTGTCAGGTTGGCAGCTTTTGCCAAATCAGGACCCTCCGGCGAACGTGACGTTGTGCACTCAGTCCTGCATGCTTTCATAGGCTGAGAGTGGTCCGGAGTGCCGCAGCAACGTCCACAGCAGCCCCGAGTGAGATTTAACACAGCTGTACAAGCCTGTGTATATACGTCTGCAATATTATCAATGCTGCTGCAACTACAGGCAAAGACATCAGCTCTTCCGTGAACATCCTGCATGAGGCTGCAGCAAATAGGTCTATATCTCCCAAGGGCGTCTTTGCAGCGTTCCGAGAGCTGGAGAAGAAGAAGCTGGATGTACGTTACAGATATACCTGAAGCTGGACGACTCATACACTGCAGCTGTCTGCCCTGAACAAGACTTTGCATGACTGACAAATACGTATGCGTTCAGCCTGATGGATGGGAGCAAAAGCTGGGTGGCGAGTCCTCTCCTGGCAGACGCTGGAGGCTCATCTTCACAACAGGCATGAAAAGTGCTTGCTCTTGAAGCAGATGCTGATTCTGCTCAACCCGTTGTTATCAGCACCGCATGGGAAATTTGGTTTGTACAAGGCCTAGGGTATGCATGTGCAGCCTGGTCCTGTGCAAAGCAGCAATAGACACTGTTCTTGGACTGTCAGTCTTGACACACTCAGTGTTTGCCAACTGCTATAAATTGCGAGATTCTTGCCTTCAAGCTCGACATGGTTTACAGCGCCCTCCAGAAGTTCCCAGCTGCATATGTTGCAAAGGCTGGTGTGCTAGCATACCTCAAGCTTTGACATACGTTGAAAGCTCGGCCGCAACTGTCGCTGATTCCTACATGCTTTGCAGGCACAAAAAAGACCCAGGATGCGCTAAAAAGCGGAGAAGGTGGCGGCACCTACATCCCATTCAACACAGTTCAGGTCTGCGATCTCCTTTGACATCCTCAGGGAGCACCTGAGCTGTTGCCAGTAGCTCATTTCCTAGCTTCACATATGCATGCACGTATACATGCATATTATGCATGTCAGTGCAGTGCACGCTGTGATTTGAATGAGAAGCAGCAGCAGGCAGTCCTGCCTCCATCATTACAAGCGTGAGCAAATGCAAAGCTTCTGCAAAGTTGAATGTAAGCAGCCTACAGCTCATGTAGCACCGAATGACTATGACATTCTGTGAGCTTTTTTTTTGGGGGATAAAATTTGGCTGAAAAGGAAGCTTGAGCATTCATACTTTGCTGCCATGCTTTTGCAAGCAAGAGTTTCAGCAGTCTGTCATGGGCACGTGCACACAAGATGCAGCAGAATGCCCACATGCATTCTTTGCATGCAGCGGTGGGATGCCCAAAAGCATGAAGAAGAGAATGGCGTCTATCTTGGTCACATAGCTTCACTCTGCTTTGTGGGCCCTTGGGAGATGAAAGCAGTACGTTTCTCTTTGCATCATGCGCAGAGCTTGCCATGCTGCCATCTGAAAGGCAACCAGGCTTTGCCTGGCATGAATGGTGAAGCTGGTTACCTCTTTTCGCAACTATAGTATCAAAGAAGTGCTGTCAGCATGGTATAGGTCCGCCAATCGAACTCAAGCAATTTGACTGCTGAGTGTATATAACTTGAGTGATGACTTGACTAGACTCAAGACTGCAGCATGCAGACTTGTCCCACGTATTGTGAATGTCTCAGGAAATGCATCAACACACATTCTTTTGCAGCTTCAGTCAGATGGCCTTTGACTAGGCTGACCATCTGGCTGCAGAGAAAGCTGACATTTGACATCCGTTCAATCAATTGCACTTATCGCATGCACTCCCAGTGTGGGTACAGATCTGCAAGTCTAGTGTTTTGCAGCTTTCATCTACTGGGCTCTAACCGTGTTCTTTGCTTGGCTACAGAGGAAGCTGACGTTTGGCATCCATCGGATCAACTGCAAGGTGGGACCATTGAAGTTTGGTTTCAACATTGGCGGAAAGTAAGTTCTTGGGGCAGTCTGAATTCTTGTGCATATTGCCACTGCCATCAGCAGGCAATTGCAGGGCTGATAGCCTCACAGGATTGTGTGCAATTTGATTGCCAGCCAGAGTCCTCGCCATGTCTCATGGTAATTAAACGCAACACTTTCTGCTGCTGATGCGTCAGCAGAGTGCATCAGAGTGTAGCCCCCTTTGCATGGGACCTGACTTGCTGTCACAACTGGTTCAATGGCTGCACTTGGTGGCATTTGAACTTGATCCAGACAAACCACTTACCTTTGCAGTAGTCGCATTGCATCTGCAAGTGCACAGCTTTTGATGTATATGAGCTTGATACAGACAAGTTTGGTTCCTTTGCAGCGTTAGAACTGCATCATGTCGTCTCATGTTCACAAGGTCTTTACAGCGCCAATATAAGCTTGATACAGCAAACTCTTGTCTCTGCAGGGAACCCAAGGAGGGGGAAAAGGCAAAGCCAGACCCTTTCTACCAATGGGTGTATGTTGATGACAAGATCTGTGTTGCCAGAGGCCGTGGCGGAGGTTTGGCCATGTGGTGAGTCTTCTGGGTTCAACATTTCAGCTTTAATGCAACGATGCTCCAATTCCTATGCAACAGCATGTCATCAGCCGTGCTTACATCAACCTGCCTTCAAGACAAGCAGCACGAGCTGATGCCAAACAAAAGTTTTCAGGGCAACTGGATGCTATACAAATCTAGCTGAGCAATTGAGCTTGTCGTTCATGTATGTACTGATGTTTGCGCATCAGCATGCGAGAGTTGATGCTGGTCATTGATGTTGACAGTTTGTGCGCTTTGCAGGGCTCGGACTTCTCCTGTGTGGGAACTACAGGCAGGCATTCAGTACCCAGCATAAACACAAAGCTACATCCATGATACAAAATACCGCCATAGTCACTTGTACAATAGCTGATTCGAGGTTGACACAGAATTGTATGATTTCAGCATTTGACATTGTCATTGTGCATTGTCAAATTTTTCAAGCTGTGCTTGATGCATATGCTGCGTTCTGCAGCTTTGAATGGATGCAGTCATGCCTAACTTGGTGAATGCAAGATATTGCTGTTCAAGGTACTCAGATCCATTGCATGGCAGGCTATATGGCTGTCTCAGCCTGCTGAGAAACAAATGTTTCGACACATCTACATCAGCGAATTGCCAAAAGGCTCTTGCCAAGTTGGTCCGGCACGTAAGACTAATGAACGATGAAGTAAAACTGCTTTTCAGAAGCTGAAAACTGCATTGACTGAAGCACCTGTGCTTGCTATTCCTGACCCTGATGTGCCCTTTGACCTTGTCACAGACTCTTGTGGCTATGGGATAGGTGCTGTACTGTTGCAACAAGACAAGCCAGTTGCTTTCTACTCTAGGACTATGAAAGCTGCAGAGAGGAATCATGTCAACCATGAACAGGAACTGCTAGCTGCAGTGTCTGCACTGAAGGTATTCAGATGCTACCTACTTGGTAAGCACTTTACTCTTGTCACTGACAACAAGCCGAACACTTACTTGGAAACGCAGCCGACACTGTCTCGTCGACAAGCTTGTTGGGGCGAATACTTGCTGCGCCTTCACTTCACTTGGCTGCACAAACCTGGCAAAACTAATGTTGCAGACCCTCTGAGTCGAAACCCTCAATTATGGCACTTGTGTGCTGCAATCTGTGCAGTAACAAGCATGTCTATGCCTGCACAGCGCTTGAGTGCATGCACTGCAGCAGTCTGCCATGACCTCGTGCATGGCGTCTATCGTGCAAGTCATCATTCCAGCAGATTAAGGTCAGACAGCACAGCAACAACAGCGCAAAAAAGTTTGCGGCAGAGCACAGGGTCTTGCATATTGTTAGCAAAGTGGAATGATCTGCAACAAGCAGGTGGAAAACGGGGTATCAAGGCAGCTGCTGGAGGACCAGTTCAAACTGGTCTGAGAAATCTTGGAGTAAGATGACTTATGACATGACATGCAAATGAACACAGCACAGCAGCAAGGCTTTTTGCTGTCAGATACAATGTCTTGATTCCCATGCACAATGCTCAGGCAGGCTTGCTAGTGCAGTCTACTTGGCAACTGGGGCTGCAAGATCAGCCATCCACAGCTGCTCAAACACGGCATAATCGACCACATTGTCCTTGGGGTCCCTCGGCGTTGCATTAGCCCCAGCAGCAGCAGCTTCTCTAGATACCGCAGCAGTCGCTGCGTGAGGTGCAGCAGGTGCAGCAGCAACTCTGGCCTTATGTGCGGCAGCTGGCAGGTGCTGTTCTGCAGCCTCAGCTTGTGCTGACAGAGACTTGAACAGTTGCTCCGCTGCCAAGGCTTCTGCCTTGTTGTAGCCATGACTGAGCATTGCTTCCTGCAAGACAACAGCTGAGCTGAGTCATTTCAGTCTGTAGGACAGATTCCGTCCTTCAGTGCACTGACCAACAGCTGAAATGAGGCAGCTGAATCTGTGGAGCATCTTTTGTGTTGCAGGGCAACGTCACATAGCTGAGTTGAGACAGTTGAGTCTACAGGACAAGCAAAGCAAGCAGCACATGCTGCAGGGACTGCACCCTGGTGACAGCACAGCTAATGCATCAGCTGCAGTCACAATTTACGACGGGTTGCACAACGACAGATTAGTCGCAGCTGCCTAGCATGTCATGCAGTTTTTGTGCCTTTGAAGTATGTTGACATTTTGATTGCATTCAGTGGAAGAAGCATGCATGTTTGGCCACCCACCTTGACTTGGGCCATGGCAATCCGGTATTGACCTAAAGCAATTTGGCCAAAGATGTCATGTAAGGGGATAGAGTTCTCCTCGATGTTGGCTTCTGTGGTAATCAGCCGTCGCATGGTCCTCTCCCATTGAACCTGCACAGCCACAATGGTGTGAGATACCATGTTTGTGTGTATGTGCATGCGCATTTGTCATGCACATACGCCATGCATACAGCTGCATATCAAAGAAGGCACTGGAAAGGTATACTACCGTATTACCAGCAACTTGTTACTGTGCACTAATGTTGCCTGTGGCCGTCACGTGTCTTGATGCTGCCAGCCCAATGACATGTGGTTGGTATCAACCCTTGTACAGAGTTCAGTTTGCCCATGCCACTGCCTAGCATGCATACATGCAACTGAAGAGACAAGATTTTATACAGACACAGTCGTCCCTGCCATTGCGCAGTATGCATGCATATGAAGCAACAAGAGATTATAACCATACAATTGTCCCTGCCATTACAAGCAAATGAAGGAGTGACAGACAAAACAGGGGCGCTGACCTGCCAGTCAGGCTTGGGGTTGGTCTCTTCTAACAGCTCCAAGCTCTCCTGTTGCTGCTCAGCTTTTGGAGCGCCTTGATGCAGAGCCTGCACAGGCAACACAAAATCACGTCGCAACACACAGTATGTATTTGTCATTCGATGTGTTCATGTGTTGTGGACACTAGGGCAAGCCTGCCAAGACTGCAATGTGCCTGGTGAAGCGCTTTGGAATGAACAGCTGTGGCTGCAGCTGCAGTCTTTGCGCTAATGCCGTGCTATTCTGAAACCACAAACGTGGCCATTTGCAGGCTGAGTTATGCTGCAACTATAGCAATTCTTGACACAAGGACATTCAGCAACAGATATCCTTGCCCTCAGGACACTGCAATTGAGGTCCAATGCACTCTGACTGCAGCGGTGCTTCTGGGCGAGGACAAGTTGATGTGAGATCAAGTGCTACAGCAACTGATGCAGTCATTCCATGGAGCAAAATCTGTACAAGGGTGCAGGAGATGAACATGCACCTGCATTGCTAGCTGGTCTGGTGATGCAGCTTTTGCAGGTCATGTAGTACTGCAATGACAAGCATCACTTGTCCTGATTGTGACCTCATGAGCAAGCAGGCCTGGGGAGATAACACCTGTACCAGGCATGTGCTAGAAAAGGACAAGAACTACATTTCTTTCATGAAGCACTTCAGGACTGAGATCACACCTGCATTGCCAGCTGGTCTGGTGATGCAGTATCCAGCAGAGCCTCCATCTTGGTGCTGGGGCTGGTTGCGTCTGGCCCTGCCCTGTGCCTCTGCCAGTGGGGGTGCATCTGCTTGAGGCGCATGTTCTCAGCCCGGGCTGAGAAGCGACCCATGATGTCTGTCTTCTCAGCTGCAGTCAGCAAATGTGAACAAATCAGAGCCAAAGGTACAAGAACTAGCCAAGAAGCGGCACATGCTGGCTGCCTTCTCAGCTGCAAACAACAAAATATTGAGGTCAACAGTCAGGCTGCATCTGCTTGAGGCGCATCTTCTCTGCTCTGGCTGAGAAGCAGCCCATAATGTCTGTCTTTACAGCTGCAGCCACGACAACACGCAAATCGGCAGTTGGGCTGGAGCAGCAGTCACGTACT
The DNA here is from genome assembly GCA_002118135.1 of Trebouxia sp. TZW2008. Lineage (NCBI taxonomy): Eukaryota > Viridiplantae > Chlorophyta > Trebouxiophyceae > Trebouxiales > Trebouxiaceae > Trebouxia > Trebouxia sp. TZW2008. Next base: position 73,635 of record BDIU01000100.1, read on the forward strand.
GCTCTGCAAGCCAGCAAGCTTGGTTGAGTCCTGAATGCTCAGCAGCAGCCACATCATGCTACTGTGAAAATCCTGGGGGCGCTTGTGAACAGAAGATACTGCATGCCATTGCTGCACATGATGAGCACATGTCGTACCGCTTTGTAGGCCAGCAAACTTCGCAGGATCTTGAATGCCCAGGAGCTCATGCGCATCTGGACCCAGAAAGTCTAGCTCCAGCACAGGTGTGGCTGTAGCAGTGGTGAGCACACTCCACATGGTGTTGTTTTCTGGAATGTTCTTCACCTTGCCAGCCAGGCGGATATTCCACCAGTTGCGCACCTCTGGAGCCTATGTATGTCATTATGTCACCGTTGGCATTATCATGAGCTCATCAGGCGGCAAATTGTATTGCAGATGACTGCAGCTCTTCCTGAAAGCTCAAGTTGAGCTCATGCAACAAAATGCAAGCTCGTCGCCTGCTTATGCAATGTGCAAAGCAACACTTCCATCATCACGCAAGTCTTGAGGTGCTCAACAGGCATAGCCAAAGCACGCAACAGTACCTCAAGAGCTGCCTCCTGGAAACTTGCCTATTGTCCTTGCGAACAGAGACTGGCAATGGCAACGAACATTTCCTGTCAGTTGTGAGTGAATTGTGAAGGGACAGACAAAACTGCCGGTAGGTAGAAGTGTTATAGAGCGCACCTTTTGTGCCATGTCAACCAGCTTCTTGGCGACTTCAGCATGCTCAGGGTTGGCAACGTTGAGCTGGAAGTGAAGGCTGCAGCGCTTAGGGTTGAATGCCAGCCTCAGCCCTACCCTGGTCATAGCCTCGCTCTGTTCTATGCCCTACATAACAAACAGCCAAATAAGCGTAATATTGCAGTCAGGATGACAGGGTCAAAGGCGAGTCCTGACCCTAGCCTTGCCATAGCCTCGCTCGGCTCAACGCCTCATAGGTCAGGCGGTTGAGCATCATTGCAGCGCTTTGGGTAGAAGGCCAGCCTCAGCCCTACCTTTGTCATAGCCTGACTCTGATCTATGCCCTACAGTTCAATCAGTTAAGCGTTCGCAAATGAGGAGGCATAAGCACAGTCTCAATCTACAACATGAAGTTGGCAGTCTCCTAACTGCACTTTCCTCTAGAAGGCAAGCTGGCAAAGGCATTCTGAAAAAGCAACACCACGAGGCACCAGCAGAATCACACAAAGAGTCACACAGGTATCTTGCAGCCGAAAAGGCAGAATCAAGCCCAGTCAATGCCGTTTTATACTGCTTAGGCAGAGTCTCATGCGGCAGTGCCTGCAATAGCATATTGCTCAACAGGACAGGACAGGGCAGACAGGACAGCACCACAGACAACATCATCCATCACAGAGAGAGGTTCTCCAGAGCAACAAGGGGGTCCTGTCCATTGCAAAAGGCCGCATTGGGGGACCAAGAGATGTCTGGGCAAATCACCTTGAGGGCATATAGCACCATCCACAGGTTGTCCTTGTCGACCATGCGAGCGTATAAGCACACTGCTGCTTCCACCCTGTTGTGACTGCCCTTCACTGCATTGATGATGTGAACAGCCTGCAGCAACACCATTCATTGACAACAACTTCTCATTGCTCGCTGATTGCTGGTCAGGCAGAGCGCAACTTTCCACTGGCTTACAACTGCCAACCAGTTAAGACTTTGACCAAAGCAATGGCCAAGCATAGAGCCAATGTCACTTTAATTTGCGTTGCCAATTGACTGTACAGACACACGTGTGCATATGGGGGTGGGTACAGATGGTTCAAAACCAACACAGACACATGATGCAGCACAGCACAGCACAGCACAGCACAGCACGGCACAGCACAGCACGGCACAGCACAGCACGGCACAGCACAGCACGGCACGGCACAGCACAGCACAGCACAGCACAGCACAGCACCAATGTACATGTCAAAAGGAAATTGTGCAGATCGTTCTGCCAGACATCAACTCATCTATTGACAGGCCTACCCAGCCAGTCAAGTGAGCGAACATTGCTTGATATTGTAACTCAATCAAAACATTTCATGCACCAGCAGAATCCAATCTGTGTGCTGGTGACAGCAATCAGGGGCGCCAGCATGCGCAACCGCATGAGATCAGAGCGGTGCTGCTCTGGAATGAGGCGCAGGTACAATAAGCAAAAGCAAGATCATGCCTCAGCAGGAATTGAACCTGTGCACTGGTGACAGCAATCAGGGGTGCCAGCATCCGCAACCGCAGGAGCTGCTTCTTAGGCCACATTGCTTGCTAGCACCACTCAAAAATGCCAAAAACCACCATCATGCCTCAATAGGGATCAAACCTGTGCGCTGTTGATGACACTGAAATGATCACATTGCTTGCTGGCACCAGTCAGATGCGCACAATTAGATCATGCAGCAGCAGAAATCAAACCTGTGCGCTGGTGACAGCAATCAGTGGTGCCAGCATCCGCAACCGCATGAGCTGCTTCTCAGGACTCAAGCTGGTCTCCAAATGAGCCTCTGAGTCGATGTTGATGTTGCACTTGCTCCACAGCAACGCAGTCAAGGCTTCATCGCTCATGGCAGCTGCTGACTTGCTGACACCAAGTCCTGACACATAGTCAAAGTGTACAATCTCCCTGCACAAATGAAAGCGCAAGTCTTGAAGGCTGACGTTTGGGAGAGCCAATTGCGCATATGCTGTGGCAACTCGTGCAGCATGGATATGTGTGTGCCTCGTCTGATGTATGACCAAAGAGCAACTTTTCATTTGCAAGGGTGACGAGGGTCAGCTTGCACATATGGCAGCTGATACCAAGTTGTGACACTAAGTCAAAGTGCACAATCTCCCTTCACAAATCAGAGCAAAAGGTGTCAACTGTATGTGCAAAGACAACTGCTTACATGCTGTGTAGCAGCAAGAGCATGCAGGCATGTTCTGAGGCAGTTCTTGCTCCTGTATGCACCTAGCCAGGTCATGGAACCTCACTCAAATGCGTTCAAATGGTCGTGAAGAAAAACCGGATGAAAAGAGTCACTGGACTGAAGTTTTGGGATGAAAGGAGGTAACAGGGGGGGGAAAGGGGGGCCCACCTGGTAGGCATGACCCCAGCCCAGTTGTCAGGGGGCCCTGGGCTGCTGGACACCTGCAGGTCCTCCCACACCAGATTCCTCCAAGTCAACTGCTCTCCTTCTGCAGCAGCAGCATCTGCCAAGCGCTGTGCTGCTGCTCTGTGGTGTGGTATCACCAAGTCCAGCTCATAGTGCCCTGCATTAAACACAACACTCAGGGCACTGGCTTGACTTTTTGGACTTTGACTTGTGACGCCCTCTGGGCAGCTTGCTCCCCTGATGCCACAGCAGTACCCACCAAGCGCTGTGCTGCCGCCCTGTGGTGTGGTATCACCCAGTCCAGCTCATGATGCCCTAAATCAAACATAACACTCAGGGCATTGGCTGTTATATCCAAATTCGACTTGCGACGCCCTCCAGGCAGCTTGCTCCCCTTCCGCAGCAGCAGCATCTGCTAGGCGCTGCGCTGCTGACCTGTGGTGTGGTATCACCAAATCCAGCTCATAATGCCCTGCACCCTTCACTCACTTCAATGCCTTGAGAGATGTCACAAGATTGTCGTCATGCAATCGGAAAGTGCTCCCCTTCTGCAGCAGCATCTGCCAGGCGCTGTGGTGCTGCCCTGTGGTGCGGTATCATCAGATCCAGCCCGTGAAGCCCTGCACAAGTGTGACTACTGGAGTGCTTCTCTGCACTACACTTTTGGACGCTTTGCTGGCCGCTGTGCAGATGCTCAAGGTGTAGTATTGCCAGATCCAGCTCGCATTATCCTGTTGCAGCATACATTTCACAGCATTGTCTGCATCTTTCAACAGAAGAAGTCATCATTGCAGCGCTGTCGCTTGTTGACAGCTACATTGCTGCCCTGTGGGGCAGCAAAAATCAGCATGCTTGGACATGAATGCAGAATTGACTGATCTGATTTGAGCCATGAGATGAGGAACGGTTGAGTTGACTGTTTATTCAAGAAATGACAGCAGGAACGACGAGCAGCACCTGTGGGATTGTCTGGTCTGAAGCAGCGGAGCACGCCCAGGCGGCGGTGAAAGTTGTTGGCGTCACTCTTGAACATACTGACCAGCATGTTCTCCAGGTTGTCCATGTCCAGCAGCCTGCACACCATCAGACTGACACCTGCTTTATGGTGAATAGCGCCAGTGGCATGTCTGGCAACACGCAGTGGCTATCATAATGCCAAATTGACATAAGAGCATCTGTACAGTGTATAGTACAAATGGTCTTGACTTGTGACTGGGGCTAAAAAGAACTTGCATGTGCAACAGACTTGGCCGTGCATAAAGATCGTAAGATCCCTTGCAATGCTGGTTGTGTCAATGCCCAGATGGTGGTTGCACATGGCTGCATGAGCCACAGCAGGCGATGGCTACAGGCAAGCTGAAACAGCGTGCCATCATCATTTTCAGCAGCAGCAGCAGCAGCATGTTACCAGGCCAGCAATACAGCAGAAGATCAGTCACAGGACAAAAAAGCTTGAAGAGCAGGATATCAATGGTAACAGCCAGAGCAGCAAGGCGGACTTGAAGTCGAGCAGCATAAATTTAGACAGCATGAGTCCATTTGCAACAGCTGCAGCAGAATGGGAGACCGGCAAGAGAGCTGAAGCAACACAAGATCAGCAGCAGCAAACCTGAAGCAGCATGATGTCAGCATTTAGCGGCGACGGCAGCAGCAGCAGCAAAGCTGTCCTGAAGTTGAGCAGCAAGGCAGCTTGGACCTTCTCAGTGCCCATGCCAAAGTTGACACAGCATGACATTGGTAGCATCAGCAGCAGCAGCAGCAGCAGAGCTTCAACAGATATCAGCCAGCATCAACAGCAGCAGCGGCAGCAAAGCTGCAGTGGCCAGTAGCAGCAGTGACAACAGCGCCAGCAACAGCAATAGCAGGAACAAGAAAGCTGAGCAGCATGCTATCAATAGCAGCAGTAGCAAGAAAGCGCACCTGAAGTTGAGCAGCAAGGCTGCTTGGACCTTCTCAGTGCCCATGCCAAAGTTGACCAGGATGTCATGCCCCTGCTGACAGGTGAAATAATGGTACGGCGCAAAGATGGAAACCAGAGTCAGGCGCTCTGTGTCAGACATGCGGGAGCGAGCCAGGTTGGCGATGAAGTTTTGTAGGCGCTGATCATCGATCAGGTGCTTGAAGTGCTTCTCTGTGGAGTGGATGCACTCCATCTTGATCACGCCTGTCAGTGGCAACCTGCACAAATGGCCTAAGTCAACATCTGCACAGTGTTGCAACTTGAGCAAATGCACAAGCTGTTGCACTGCTTGAAGTGCTGAGTAAGCAATGGAGTTCTGTAGGCGCTGATCACCGATCAGGTGCTTGAAGTGCTTGTCTGTGGAGTGGATGCATTCCATCTTGATCACGCCTGTCAGTGGCAACCTGCAACACCAGACCAGTCAACACTTTGTGCTGTCTAGTGGCTTGAGCAATCAAGTATATAGCGCAAGTCAGCACTGTGTACAGTCAGCCTCAGGCACAAAATGTTGAAGTGCATGTCACTACATTGAAATTGTAAGACGTTTGCATGCACAATAGAAGCAGATTGGCAGCATACTTGGCAGGCCACTTGAGCTTCTTGACATTGGACTCCAGAGAGGTGCCGTCCAGCCTGATATTGACAATCATGTCCTCCTTGTGGTCCAGGTCTAGGCTGCACAGCAGGGCCGCAATGGTGCGCTGGGCTGGCACCGTCATGCTCAGCGTGTAGCTGCCCTCTGGATGTGCTGGGTTGAACTTCTTCACCACATCATCACTGTCTTCAGCAGCTGCAGGGCACAGAAATGATCCAGCAGAGAGTTTTGACAGCGAGCCAAACATGCACAACAAAATTGCAATACTGCGCTGGGCTGGCACTGTCATGCTCAGCATGTAGCTGCACTCTGGATATGCTGGGTTGGAGCATGTCAGGTTGTCACTGCTGTCCTTAGCAGCTGCAACGCGCAGCATGAACTAATTGACCAAAGGGCGGAAGCACACAGCAGGGGATCAAGACAGCATAGCTCTCACAAAATGACAGACAGGCAATGTCAGTCTTGGCATATTGCTGCTGCCCTCTGGATGTGCTGGATTGAACTTCTTGTCTTGACTACATCATCGCTGCCTTCCTCATCTGCAGTGGGTAATTTGGGGGAATTGGGAGGGTAAGTTGTGTTGATGACACTGAAGCCTTGGAAGGTCAATGTACTCCAGACTGTTGCTTTGGCAACAACATCACTGCCATCATGACTCACAGAAGTGGAATGTGATGGACAATGCCAATGCAAGAGCCCCAAAAAGCTTACTTGTGTTGATGAAGTTGGAGCCCTGCAAGCCAATGTACTCCAAGTTCTTGTTGGCACCAATGGCAGCCATGAGATGCCAGGCCCCCACCTCCCCCAGGGGGTTGTCATGCAGCAGCAGTCGCTCAATCATCTTGTTCTCCTTCAGTGCACCGCTCATGACCACACAGGCTGCCGGACCCATACGAGTGCGGCTCATGTCCAACTCCTGCATGGTGGGGGAGCCACTGATGTCATGGAGCAGTCGCCGTGTTACTCAGAAACCAGAACAAATGGTTATGCACATCAGGCAGCACATTGCTGTTTTCCTTCAGTGCACCACTCATGACCACACAGGCGCCTGGGCCCATGCAAGTGAGGTTCATGTCCATCTCCTGCATGGGTGTGGCCACTGTCATTGTGGGATTGGGAGAACAACTGAGGCTTGGAACACTCAGCAAGGACAAGAATGACCTGCTTACATCATGGCATGCCCAAAACGGGTGGCATGCATAAATCGGATTGAACTGACCTGCAAGCCCATGTTCTGATGCAGAGCCTGGGCAACAGCCGTGCAGCCAGGGTCCTCCAGGCCATTCCAAGCCAGGTTGAGGACGTGCAACGACACATTGCTCACCAAGCCAATTGCCAAATCCTTGGCACCCAGCGACTGCAACATCATTGAGCATTAGTGTAATAACAAAGAGCATAATGATGATCACTACCTGTAGGTGTGAGGGGGCTTTGTGGGTTCAAGTTTTGCATAAGGTTGCAGCAGTCTCAACGAGCTGTCAAATGCTGCAAACCTCCTTCAAGAAACAATACCAAGTCATGGTGGCAGGTTGGAAAGACTGCTGAGCTGCATTTGGTGACCAAGCAGGGTGTATTGCTTCCAACTGCCTGCTGACACGGCTGATACTTGATGGCAGCTAAAATCACACGGCTGCCGATTTGAATGCCTGCTGACAGCTGAACTCACAGGGCTGCCATTGCTGAGACCCTGTGGGGGTAACAGGGGGTCGTGGATTTAGGCTTTGCATGAGGCTGCATTGACCAAGGAATTGTCACATGCTGCAGACCACCTTGACAAAGCAACAGCAAGTCATGGCTGCAGGTTGGAAAGACTGCTGAGCTGCAGTTGATGTTTGAGCAGGTTGCATTGCTTTCACATGTCTGCTGACACGGCTGATGCTTGCTAGCAGCTGCACTGACAGGGCTGTCGTTGTTGAGACCCTGTAGAGGTAAGAAAGGAGTTGTGGGTTCAGGAGTTGCATAAAGCTGCATCAGCCACAAGGACCTGTCAAGTGCTGCAAACCATCTTCACAAAGCAATACCGAGTCACAACTGCAGGCTGCAAAATTGCTGAGCTGCATTTGCTGACCAAGCAGGGTGCATTGCTACCACACAACTGCTGACAACTGAACTCACATGGCTGCCATTGGTGAGGTGCTGTGGGGCTGACGAGGGGTTGAAGTGTTGCATAAGGTTGCAGCAGTCACAGGGACCTGTCAAGCTGGGTTCAGAGCTTTGCGAGATAGTTTGGTCCAAATGCTGCAAATGACCTTCACAAAGCAATATCAAATTATGGCTGCAGGACGGAAAGACTGCTGAGCTGCATTTGCTAACCAAGCAGGGTGTACTTCTTTAGCCTGTCTGCTGACACGGCTGATACTTGCTGACGTTTGGACTCACAAGGCTGCCATTGGTGAGACTTTTCAGGGGTAGGGACGAGGTTGTGGTAAGGGTAAGGAGGGGGTTGTCGGGAGAAGGCATGTTAAAGGGACCTTGTGCTGCAAGCTGCAACAGGCTGTGCCGTTCAGATCATGAGGCTGAGATCATCTCCAGTACGTGAATATCTGGATACAAGGCTGCACATGCTGCTGCATTGACTGACTTGAGCGAGGAGCTGCCCTGCTGCGACTGAACCTGCTGCATTGCTGACAGCTATATGCTGCAGACAATGAACTCCTGCACGCTGTTCTTTGTATGCCGCATCATACAAGGCTGCACTCATGCTCAGCAAACAGACTCCTACGTAGCAAAGATGTGAGACAGTCAAGCAGCTGACACGCTAGGCTGATCAAAAACAGCATGAATAGCTGTAGCCTCAATGCAGATCTGTCTCAGCGCAGCAAGAAGCGCTGCAGAGCTGATGTTGCCACAAAGCAGTCCAGGGAGGCCAGACAGCTGCAGTCTCAGTGCTGATATGTAACAAATGCAAAGCTGCAGAGCTGTTGGTGAGAGGCACTTCATTTCAGTTAGGAAGCAACCTTGATGTTATTCCAGGACAAGTCCAAGTGCTCCAGGGTGCTGTTCACGCGCAGCATCTTGCCAAACTGGGCAGCTGTCCCGTCGCTCAGCTGGTTGGTGTTGACTTGGAGCTCCAGCAGCGTGACGTTGGTCTGCAGTGCCTGTGCCAGCATCATGCCCCCAAGGTCTGGGATGTCGCACTTGTTCAGAATGAGCTTGGTCAAGCGCTGTACAGGGTTGAAGGCAGGCATGAGCAGCTCTGCAACAGCCTTGATGCCTGACAGCCCAACTGGGTTGTCGGCCATGTTGACGCTCTCAATGATGCCATCGATGTACTGGCCGTGTCTACCCAGTTGGTAGGCGCTGGCTTGACGGGTGAGGTCAATGGACTTGTGGCGGCTGAGGACTGACTTGCTGGCTAGGGGCTCCCCTAGGGGCTCAGTCTTGGGGTTGGTGTGGGATGCCAGCAGGCCCTTGCAGATGCGTGCCAGTGCCTGCATAACAGCATTGCATTATGAGTGTACTCATGACTGCCGGTCATGCTGATGGAAGACAGCAGCAGATCTGGCACTGAGCCCTTGCGGGTGCGTGCCAGCGCCTGCATAGCAGTGTGCAGTTTTGTCAGTGTGATGCTGATGAAATTGATGAAGAACGACAGCACATGCGGCAACAGCAGGAAAAGGCTGTCAATCATGAATGCTGGCAGACCTGATGTGCAATTTTACACACCTAAACTGCTCTTGTGAGCTGTCTACAACATCTGCAAAGATGAACTTATCACGCTATCAGCAAATCATGACAGCTGCACGGCACCATATCCAAAACAGGCAGGCACGTCGGTGCAGACAGTGCCTCCCAAGAGGCGATCTCACAATGATGCAGCAGACAGTAGCACTCATCATGCCATCAATCCAACTGTACAGTGCTGCATCCCAAAGAAGCAGAAACCATGGATTTCGAAATCTCAACTTGCAGCAGTCAAAGTCAGGACAAGTGTGCAGACAGGAGAACGCACCATGCCATCAATCTGATTGGACTGCAGCGTGAGGTGCTGTATGGTGGCATTACAAGCCAGGGCATGCGCCAATGCATGCGCTCCTTTCCTGCCCAGCCGGCAATGAGCCAAGTTACAGTTAGCACTGCCCAAGCCTGCCTTCACAGCGGACAAGGCTGCAGTCGCCAGCTCATGGCACTTCTCCTCATACTCAATGGCTCCGTCATGTTCTATGATGTTGATGTCGTGCATGGTGCGCAGGTCTGAGTATTCGTACACTTCCACTGGGTTCACGCGCTCTGCTAGGTGGGCTGAGGCGATGTTGAATGCGTCGCCCCAGTGCTCTAGAGGGTTCAGAGGGGATGCTCGGGAATCTGACATGGATGATGAGCTGGACTCAGTCTGCAACACATTCACACTGATGTCACAGCATGGAGTCCAAAGGGTCCTACAGGGATCAATGCATTGCCCCCGTGGTATAGGAGGTTCAGAGGGGATGCCCTGGAATTTCACATGGATGATGAGCTGGACTTAGTCTGCAGCACACTCCAAGTTTTGTCACAGTATGAACTCCAGAGGGTGCCACAGCATTGAATGTGCTGCCCCAGGGCTGTAGAGGGGGGATGAGAGAAGTTGTTTGGGAGTCTGACATGCAGGATGAGCTGGACTCAGTCTGCAACACATACATACTGATGCTACATTATGGACTATGAAGGATCCCCCAGGGTGCATGCGTCGCCCCAGTGCTCAAATATTCAGAGGGGATGCTCGGGAATCTGACATGGATGATGAGCTGGATTCAGTCTGCAGCACATTTGCACTACTGTTGGAAATTGTATTTCAAAGCCTGAGGTGAGTTCAGTCAGCAAATATTTGTCAAAGCACATACTGTCAGTCGCACATGACTGCATATCCAGCACATGCCACATCAAAGCCAATGCAAGTCAAGAAAATGCACAAAGATCAAATTTGGAGTGCGCATCTGCAAGCTGTGACTGTATTGTTTCATCTGGTGAAGCTCACAAAATTGGCATGGCAACCAAATGCTGCAACAGCACATGATACGCCACTGTAGCGGCTGCCTGTGGTGACAATGCGGGTGACTGTCAGCAAGCACATTGATCAATAAGACAAGCGGACAATGACAAGTCACCTCATCATCATTCACCAGCTCACTTTTGGCATCAAACTTCACAGCAGACCTCAGTGAGCTGCACAAGGTGCTCTGTACAGTGCTTTGCATTGTGGATGTCATGCTACCACACCTCATATTGTCGAGACATTGAGCAGCACGTCAAGCACTGGACTACTCACCTCATCATCATTCACCAACTCAGATGTGGCACTGAACTTCACAGCAGACTTCAAGCAGCTGCGTAAGGTGCTCCATACAGTGCTATTCGTTGTAGTGCGAAAAGCATATCATTCATTCTTCATTCATTCATTTCACACGCATTCTAGGCAGGCTCAGCAGGCCCAACTAGGTACGTACAGGTGCAATCAACTGTTTCCAACCAGTTCTGTCTTGTGCTAATCTGAACCATTTAAACTGACAGTGGAGGGTGGAGAGACTGTTGTACACGGTTGACTGCCAAGTGTCCCTGGGTCTACCCTTTGCATTTGTGCCTGAGAGCTGTCCAAACATACACTGAAAGGGCAGTCTATCCTGTGACATGCGTGCCGTGTGACCCAGCCACCTAAGTCTCCTATGGGTGACCACTTGATCAAGACTAGGCAGCTTGCAGAGGGACCTGATGCTGTCATTGGCTTGTTTGTCACGCCAGCTAAACCCACACAAGGATCTCAGACAGTTCATCTGGAAGACTTCAAGGCGATTTATGTGGCCCTTCAAAGCTGGCCACGTCTCACAGCCATACAACAGCACAGACAGCACAACGCTCTTGCAAATGAGCACCTTCCTGGCAAGTGTCAAATACTTGCAGGACCACACATGAGCCCTCAAAGTATGCCAAGCAGATCATGACTCACCTCATCATCATTCACCAGCTCAGTCTTGTTGTTGAACTTCACAGCAGACTTGAGTGAGCTGCGCAAGGTGCTGCGCACAGTGCTCTTCATTGTGGATGTCATGCTGCCCCTCCTCATATTGTCAAACACACCCTCGTCGACTTCACTGTCACTGCCACCCATCTCTGCAGTGAAATCCTCCGGCTGCAAATCCTCAAACTCAACAATCTCGGTCTCTGACTTGTGAGAGTGGGCGCTTGTATGGCTGGCTGCACGGGAGTGAGTGCTATGGGCTGAAACTGGTTGTGAACGGCCTGCTTTGCCCCAAGTGCAGCGGTCGGCTTTGTTCCAAGCACAGCGGTCCTTCTTGTCCCGTTTCCGCTTGATGGCTGCCCAGCTCTGAGCAGCTTGGGCTTTCATCATTGCGAGGCGCTCTGGTGTGTTGATCAGCTCCTTCTGCATGGCTATGCCCAGCTTGCGGCCTTGCGCACCCAGCTTGTGCTCGGCGACCAAGGCTTGAACCTGCAATGGCGCACAGTGGCTGATGCCAGAGCTTCAGATGAGAGGTGTTTGTTTCAATCCTGGCAGCAGATGAGGGCCTTGCGCACCCAGCTTGTGCTCTGCAAACAAGGCTTGAACCTGCAACGGCGTACAATGGCTGATGCCAGAGCTTCAGATGAAAGGTGTTTGTTTCAATCCTGGCAGCAGATGAGTGCCTTGCGCACCCAGCTTGTGCTCTGCAACCAAGGCTTGCATCTGCAACGGCGTACAATGGCTGAATGCCATAGCTCCAGATGAAATGTGTTTGTTTCAAACCTGGCAGCAGATCAGCGCCTTGCGCACCCAGCTTGTGCTCTGCAACCAAGGCTTGCATCTGCAATGGTGCACAATGGCTCAATGCTACACCTTCGGGCAACAAAGATTGCTGTTGTACTTGTCACTAACGACAGAGTGCCGCTGTACATGCCACCCAGCTTGTGCTCTGCAACTAAGGCTTGCATATGCAATGGCGCGCAATGGCTGAATGCTACACCCTTGGGCAACAATGATTGCTGTTGTACATGTCACACTGTCTGACGATAGATTGCCACTGTACATGGCACCCAGCTTGTGCTCTGCGACCAAGGCTTGCACCTGCAACGGCGCAGAATAGCTGGATGCTACACCTTTGGGCAACAGTGATTGCTGTTGAATGTATCACACTGTCTGGCAGCAGGTAAATGCCTCTTTGCATGGCACCCAGCTTATGCTCTGCAACCAAGGCAGCATAGATTAATTGAATGCCATTGTTTTTAGCAACATATGGAATCCTCATTATGTCAGCACGAATCTGCCTCCAAACGTGCCACACAGTGTGGAAGCATGCAGTTGCTTCTGTACATGCTGACACTGTCTAACAGCAGACAAATGCCTGTCTGCATGCCAAAACTGTCCAGCAGCACAAGAGTGCCTGTGTACATGCTTAGCTTGTGCCAGTATGCTTGCAGACTGCGTGAATGAGAAAGCTAGGTTTGAGGCGGATATGCTACAGAGATTAGGTGTTGCGCTCAAGCACGTGCAACAAGTTGCAAGAGCGATGCATGGTGTGAGGCAGTGAAGGCAGATCATACTGAATATCCTGAGCTGTATCATATGCATATCAGCGTTGTGTGAATGCTTATCAGCTACACTGGTCACCAAGCATTGACAGTGGCCCTTGCAATATGATGTGAGTATCTACCTTCTGTAGTGGGAAGAAGAATGGCATGCCGTTTGCTGAGTGGCAGACAATCAAAGGAAGATTCAGCATACGCCATCCTACAGCTTCCAGCTTTTTCTGCTCTTCTTCAGTCAAGTCATCATTTTCATGTGAGACCGCATCAGCCGCTGGCGCAGATGATGACTGCTTTGGCTCAAGAGGTGGGAGCTCCAATGGGACCACAAAGTCATCTGCAGCACAATCAGCACGGCATTATCAGCAAGTGAAACTGAAGCCAAGACCTGTGAGGATGCTGCTGCTAGCGTTGCTTTGGAACCAAAGCACATATACTTGCACAGAGCGACTAGACAACGCATGCAAGCCTACCGTTACTGATGCCCCTTGGCTTGTCTGCTGCTGCAGAAGGCACAGAGATCTTGGGCAGCTTGAGACCTTGGTCCTCGGCTGCATCATTGTATGTGGTCTGGCCAGACCTCTGAAGATCTGAGCATGAAGCCTCACGGCTGCTGAGGACCCCAGTAGGACACTGACTGGACTGCTGTCCTTTGAGTATTTGATGTATGAGAACGCGGTCGTGACGAGGGGTGCCTTCTGTTGTCGGTGCCAAGAGAGGGCTGGCTCTCCGCTTCAGTTGGTACCTGCTGACTTCTCCAGGAACGATATCTTCATGAAAGTGAGCAAGCGCGTGGGCACGAGCTTTGCAACACCACCGTGTCGATCGACGATCCAAGCCAGGCATTGTAAGCTTAGGAGGTGGCTACGTCATCGATTGCAGTCCAAATCAGGACTATAGGACGGCATCACAAACACCCTGCGACCGCGCACACGCGTGCCTGTCTTGCAGCAAGGCATAGGAGACTGCTGAAAGAAGACCGCATGCAGAACACTTCGTGAGTCATGCTTTAGACGACTCACCTGCGCTGTTGCCGCCCGTGGGCCCCACGTGCGGCCCGAACCCTGCGCCTTACCCTGGCAGGTCACCAGAGTGCTCCTGACCTAAGCCTGCAGGTCTCCTTACTTCACCTGCCTTCGCTCGAGAGCGCCGGCCTCGCTTGCTGCCGTGCCTTGCCTCATGCGTTGCGTGATGCGTTGGGTGAGGCTGACTTCCTGCTGTTGTGGGCTAAAAAATGCCGTCGTCTCGCCTGCTGTGCTCACTTCGCGCGAGTCCTGATCAGGTGCGACACCATGTCACCGTGCGCGAACTCGGACAGCAGACGCCTGTGGCGAGGGCGGCAGCACAGCACACATCGAGCCTGATGGAACCGTGTAACAGGTTTGTGACCGTATCGGTGCTGAACGCGAGGTCTGTACTAAGTTCCAACTGATTCCGTCCTGACCCTGTGCAGGCTGTGACCTTCGGCGACGGTCCCACGGTCCGAAGAACTTCCGAGCCTCAGGGGTACAGCAGTAGGTGAGTCATTCGTACAACACATGTGCTGCAGTTCACCTTAGCTCGCACTGCACGTTGATAGCTAGCTTACACTCTGTCGCACTGCAGGCTGGGGGGAGCAACGAATGCGACTGCAGTCTGGCAAACACACCTTGCCTCCAGGCAGTCTGCAGCATGTGAACCGACAGCAGCATCCAGGCAAGACAGTATGCATGCACATGAAGCTCATGTTGGTGTTGCTGTGGACCATGCAAAGCAATGCAGAGTTGT
>BDIU01000101.1:0-28049 GCA_002118135.1 Trebouxia sp. TZW2008
TGTCCCATGCACCAACAACCAGAAGCCGTTGAAATGGCACTGCATTGTTGCTCTGCATTGTTGCTCTCCACCATTGTATTGATCCGGGCTTTATCCTCATGAGCGAACGTAGACTTCGACGTCGCTCTCAGAATCCCTTTTAGGGCTGCCCTAATTTCTTGCTAGGGTCCATCTTGCTTCTGAGCGTCGAGCAGCTCAGTGATCAAATCAGCAAGGTCGTTCTCTAGGCTGCAGAACTCTTCTACTTCAAAGGGCTTTTTGGACTGTTTGATTTCCTTGAGTTGTCTGATGGCCAGTTGCAGGTGCTTACGTAGGTTCTCGTAAGCGGTAGCCATGCTTTCTACAGAACACGCAGAAAAAACAGACAGAAACTAGAAGAAAACAGAGAAAAGCGCGTCTACAGCCAGACCTGCAGATAATTACACGTAGATTCACGCCGCATGGTCTACCATTCTTTGTAGCGTCACTGCGCCAGCGCACTGCAGATCAGCAACCGGCTTCTGCGGCCTTCTGGCGCAGCTCACTGCACGTCTGCGTTACAGTCGTCTGTGGGTGTGGGCCAGACAGGGCTGCGGCTGACCTTTTTTGGGTTTTGTCTGTATCCAGCAAGGGCACCGCCGCAAGCGGCTGAGAAAGCAGCCCAGGGTCTGGGGGGAGGGGTGGCCCACACAGAGCTGTATAGCTGTATAGCTGTATCAGCAGCTTCTGCTCCAGAACCTGTTTTCTGAAGCATAACTCAGCACCCACAGCTAGTTCCAAATACAGTTGTACAATTGTACAGTCTTGACCGTTATACTCTAATTTCAAAATTATAATAATAGTATACAGTTGTAATGTACTAGGAAGTCAGGATAATAAGGAAAATAAGGATAATGACTGTATAAACTGTGTTTGAAACGTTGACAGAAGCAGCAGGGGTTGTCGTGTGTGGGGGCCCAAACATTATGTTGTGCTGCAGCTGCTGTTACACTGTAGCCCTGTGCCGTCACATCCCTTCTCAAATCCATTTTTCTAGGTATCTCTGTATTCTCTTAGAAATTTCAGAACAGGAGAACAGTGGTACAGTACATTCAGTATCCCAGATGTTCTGCACTAAGTATTACCAGGCATCACTTTGATTAAAATAAGGATAATAGCTGTTCTAGAGTGCTGGTTGAGGGTTTGATATGCTGACAGATACCTGTTGCTTTTGAACTTCACAAAACCTATGGTTTGAATCTGCAGCATTATGTAAGCATTATGCACACTCTCACAGACTGCTGCAGCATGACAAATCATTACAAAACCCTATGGAACACTGTAAATAACCCTATGGTCAGTGGTCAGTGTTGCAAATATATATATGACTTGTGTTGAACTTGATGAAGTGTTTGTCACGGCAGTCGATCGTGTTTTCTGCAGGATGTGCCGAAGTTTTGTTGCCTTGCCTGTGTACTTCTAGCACTTTATGACTTAAGTCAGGACCTTTTGTACAGTGTGCTGTGGTTTGTGGATGCGCATGCCTGAATGAGTTTGCATCAATGGTACAAGATTCTGATATGCCTGAGGCTCGTAAGGCCAGTAAATGCAAACGCTGGTCTCTGTGTTTGACAACGTCAGGGCTGAGGAGTCAAGACACGAATTGAGATGTGTGACTGTCAAAGTCAAAGTTTCAACATGCAATCAGTCACCATTCGCACTTTGCAAGTACCTGTTACGGAGTCATTCCCAACCCTTGTTCACCAAGCATGCCCTTGATGCAATCATACTGCTGAAGTGTGTTGCACCTTGCTGCATGCTCTGAGTGCAATCACAAGGTCTTGTGTGGTGCGACAGCAACAGGTTAGACCATCAAGTTTCATTCATCACTCCCCTTCAGGATTAAATTTCGATCCGAAGCGCAGCATGCGCAGCAGAGCAGACCCAACTTAACACTTGTTTGCAACATGCAGCAAGATTGCGCTTAAGAGCCTTGTGAGCATTGCCTGAGCCTGCGCTGAGTGCTGCACTGATCCTTGCGGTCCTTGCGTGCTTAGCAGATCCGCCGAAGGCAAAGTCGTCAGTACGACACTAAAAAGATGAGATTTTCAGAAGGGTGGGAAGTGGAAGTAACGCGGCCAGACAATGCTGCACATTACGCGGACATCACGCACGGTGCAGAGAAGTACGTCGTGGGTGTGCCAGATCAGCCATTCGAAGTGCGAGTGACTGTGCCCGCGCACAAGTTTCAGTTCACTCCCATCGTACGAGTCAGCCTGGATGTTGACGGTCGCAGCACCAACGTCAACGGGGTCCTTAGCGCGAAGCACCCTACCTACGTATTCAAGGGCTTCGTTAGCACCGTCAAGGGCGAGAACATCACCAACCAGTTCTTGTTTGGCACGGCAGAGACAGACAAAAAAGCACCTGAATGTAAGCCTGGCACCAGCAAAGTTGGAGGACTCCACATCACTTTGCAGCATGTGCAAGAGATGCCTGGGCGTAGTCAGCCTTCAGGTCCTATCTTCTCTGCAGCTGCAGCTGGCTTCAAAGCTGTTGAAGGTCAGTGACACTGCTGGTTGTACTATGAGCTTATATTATAGCCTTCTGTAGCCTCTCGGAAACTGACGCTGTGTGGCCCAATGCTACTCTCACCTTGGCTGCTTGGCTTGGACCACCGAGCAAACTTTGGCAATTGATGTGATAGACTATATGTGTGACCCATCGCAGGCTATTCACAAGTACTGCTTTGCAGGCAAGAAGTGGTTCATGCAGCCATCACTGTCAGCACAGTCTGGTAACATCACTGGGCCTCCAGTCAAATTCTCACAGACAGTCTACGGCAAAGTCAGAGACTTGGCAGTTCTAGACCTGAGGATGGAGACGGCGGCAATCCTGGTGTTGCGCAAAGTGCTTGACCCTGAAATTCCAGCGCACCAGGCAATCATTGACAGATCACAGGCGCAAGCAGAAGGAGAGGGTGAGTCAGCGGCAGAAAATGACTCACAAGGTGCTGGAGGCAACCCAAGGGGTGCGAAGAGGGTCAAAACTGAGCAAGCAAAGAGTAACAGGGCAGTCAAGACAGGATCATCACAGACGCCAAGAAGCAGAAACGCACCCAAGCAGTCAGGAGTGATTGACGTCACCTGACTCGGCGTCCTCTGCTGCCGTGCCAACCATAGCAATTGTGCTTTTGCAATCTTTCCAACACTTTTACATCGCAGCAAGCCTTTGGAAGCACGCTTTTGATCAACCACACTGTGTGTATGTTAGCTGTGTGTGATTAGCAACTGTGTAAATGTGTCTATGACATGGTGTGCACAATCCTTGTGCTTGATCCTGTTTTGACGCCTGCTTGGCAATACGTGTGTGTTGAACATGTGCTATATCCTCAGAATACCACTCATATCTGTTTGAACTGCAAGCAGCCTCTGTGACTTGATCATAATTTCAGTGCTGTTAGGGCTCACAACATGCATGACTGACAGCCAGCGTTGGACAATCTTTCTAGGATCAATTTCTTGTGTGTGCTTGTTTAAGCTCACCTGAGAAACCTGAACCGGACCTAACAGAATCTGGGTTTTGCATCAGAAGTTGAATCATTGTTCCATGTGTCAATGCCTGCGCTCTGCAGTGCAATGCTGCACTTCAAAAATGTTGTAGGCATCATGTGACATGCCACGTTCGGCATCACAGACGAGCTCTCACTCCAAGGCTGCTGCTTTTACAGATTGCTAATTCCTTAACCTACGACCTGATCTGAGTGTTTGAACTCGTCTGTCATGACAGTCATCTCTGCTGTACCTGAACATGCCTCCAAGACTTGCACCAGCAAGAGCCTATAACTTTCGTGTGTTTTCAGCACAACCTGCAGTGAGATTCCAGTCATTAAGGCCTTTCACATCTGCCCAATCAACATCCGTTGCAATGCTGAAAGCAGGCTCAAATCAGTACAACCCACACACACACCCTAGTAATCAATTCTGTAGCAGAAAATGAAACACAACAAACAATACCCTCCTTAAATCAATACTGGCACACGTGACAAAGCTTGTGTGAAGTCTTTTGGTGCGCTTCTGCAACCCTGCCTATCTGACTGAAAGCGCTGCATCTGTTCAACATTCGTAGTCTCATGCCAACTAGGCTCCCGTCCAAACACCTAAACATGCGACGTTTTGTCCTTTCCTTTTCTTCAGCCAGAAGAAGACAGGAAGCTCAGGGATATGCTAGGGATCAGCAATCCATCCAAAGAATACACCACGCTCTGCAATGCATTGCGACAAATGTCAGTAACGGCACAAGGGTGCACTGCAAAACAAAATTTGACTCATAATCTGCAATGTTTTGCCGTAGATGTCAGTGATGGCAAGAGTACACTGTAAAACAATCTTTGACACATTGTGTTGTTACATCTGAAGGTCTGTACACTGACCGTAAAGATGAAGCATTGCAGTGCAGCAAATGTGAGTAATGGCACAAGGTTGCACTGCAGAACAAAACGTGAGTCATTGTTGTGCCAGTGCTTGAAGGTCTTTGCACTGGCTGTCGCGATACAGCTTTGCAGCAGAGCAGCATAGGCAATTGCACAAAAGAGCTGCTGAATGCATGGTGCCAGCTCAGTGCTGAGTGACTGCAATGCAACACATTGAGGCTGCACAAACTAGATGCATTGCAAGAACAGAAAATCAAGCAGAAGTTTTGCAAACTCACAGCATGCACACATTGATTATTGCGAGTCTGCCAGACTTTGAGGACACCAATGCCCAATGACAAGTCAGCACACAAGCATGTGATGAATCTCTTGGCTGGATGACTCACCCCGCAGGCCTGTGTGCCTGTGTTTGTGATGTTTGCATTGCTGAATGCTCCTTGGACAGAAAGGTGGTTCATTGTTCGGTTGATTGAAATGGTCTGTACTTGGTTGTTCTGTCTCAGCATGGTATTGAATGAGTTACCATTCTGCAGTGCTGTCACCTGGAACACAGCCAAGAATTTTGTCTACAAGAATGGTTTTTCTGGTTCAACCTAATGTTGTGAGACCACTGGTTCAGGAGTGTATGCACATTTTGCATTACTGTACGTATTGAATAAATCACCATTCTGCAGTGCTATCACCAGAAACGCAGTTACAATTTTGGTCAACAAAAATGGTTCTGACAGCTTCAACCTAATGTTGTGAGCGGACTGGACTCAAGACTGTATGCACATTCTTTACTGTCGTGCGTGTTCAATGAGTTAAATTCTACAGTGCTGTCACCAGAGAACACGCAGTTACACAGTCTCAAGCATCTTGCAACTACAGATATGGATCACGCTGTACACAAGTCAAAGATGACTCATCTATGTATCAAAGAGTCGTAATAGATGCACACGCATGTTGCTGAGCATGATGTGCAACACTGCAGCTGAGACGCAAATCTGAAAAAAGGCATTGTACAAAATTGCAAAACAATGAAGTTCAGCAAACAGTTTTGAGCTCACCAGCACTGGAGATGGCAGCAGATGATAATCCAGGACATTTGTGACGGCTGAAGATCGTGCAAACTGGGTCAAATTGGTCCCCAGAGCGTCAAGAGTGTCCTCAATTCCAGCGTTTGTTGGCGCAAACACTGTGATGAACCTGCAGCATGCAAATTGCAGGTTGACCACATGTTTGCAGCAGTTTCCGTCAATGCGTTATTCCCAAAGCAAACACAAACTTTAAACAGCCCCAGTCTCCTATAACCCAGCCCCAGTCATCCTCAATACAGCGCACAAGTCCAAATGCAACAGCAAAGAGGAAAAGACGATACCTGCGAGGGTCGTCAAGCAAATTCCCCAGGTCTGTGTTGTCAAGTAGATTCAGTAGTGTACTGTATTGTCCGCTGGCTTGAAGTACATCCAAAGCTGTGTAACAGTAGGTGCCTGAAGGGCCTGGGGCTGGGGCTACTGCAGGAGCCTTACCTGCACAGTAGGTATGCCATGTGACTGTGCAAGCGTGTTGTCTGAGGATTGCAATTTGCTCACGCACTGCCAAGCTGTGAAGCTAGCAACCAAAAGCATGCAACAAGCAGCAACCAACAAGTTGCAAGCAGCCACACGCACTGCCAGGAGGAAGCTAGCAACAAAAAGCATGCAACAAGCAGTAACCAACAAGTTGCAAGCAGCTGGATTGCAAGCAGCTGGAGGCAACAGGGCAAGGAGAAACCAACACATAGAAAGGCATGACATCACAGTTAGCAGGGCATTTGGTGCCTGTATAACACATTGCAATGGAAAGCAATGACTGGTGCAAGTCACATATGCAAGGCTCATATGCAATAAGTATTGGGTGCAAGTCACATATACAAGGCTCATATGCAATAAGCATTGGGTGCAAATCACATATACAAGGCTCATATGCAATAAGCCTTGTGTGCGAGTCACATATACAAGGCTCATATGCAATAAGTCTTGTGTGCGAGTCACATATACAAGGCTCATATGCAGTAAGCATTGGCCTTACTTGGTGCGAGAGAGAATGTGCGCCTGTAAGCTGAGCTGCTGCTCTGTGCTGCACAAGAATAACCTGCAGCACATCACACAATCACACAGACTAATCACAGAGGGGTTGAGCTCATGGACCCAGCATAGATACAAGCAAGACTAAAGCAGGAACGCATGCTCCTTCATTGGAGTCCTTCACAAATGCAGCAACACCAACCGACAATGGAATCTTGCCAAATATCTGGCAGTTAACTGTGCTGCATGTGAGCAGCTCATCACTCTTGCACAATCAGCATGCAATCAAGTGAATAAAGGTAGCAGCAGCAACAAGCAGGGACAAACTCAACACACAAAGCAAAGCCAAAGCACTGTCAAGACAGAAGTTTAGAGTCAATAAGGTTGAAGGAGGTGGGCTGAAGCTCGTGGTGTGCAAGACGTACCCAGCTGCAATGCAATCATCGCCAGTAATACCACTTTGGACAGCATCGTGTTCATCCGAGACCAGCAACTCGAGGCAACCGAACTGCAAGTGACAGCTGGCTGTTACAAACGCATTCTCTCGCACAACGCGCTGCATCGTGCAAAACAAAAACCGCTAAAGTACTAAGCATCGCCACAACACGATGCATCCTACATGTGCGCAGCGAAGTGGCGAAGATGAAGCTGGCCAACTGACATCCAGCTGCCTATCGTGACTTACCGACGAGTCGGCTAACCTGTCGGTTACAGAGGCAGCGAACCTGAGCGCGGTTGAAGCCTCTTAGCAGAGCCTGTCGGCAGATAACGCGGGGCCGGATGCAAGCTGGCGCGCGCTGTGCTGAGCGGGCGCAGCGGCAGGTTGCAGATGTACGCGTGTGGCAGCGTTTCGAACCTGCACCAGTCTTATCGCGACACGGCCGATGCAACGCGCAAGTTGAGTGCGACTGTCGACAACGAGACGCAGGAGTCCCAATTAGCGACAGCTTCGCAGGCGCAGCAAGCAGACTTGCTACCTGGTCCGCGCTGTCCATCCTCCTCTTCGGACTTAAACAAGGCGTTATTATTTTGCGTTACCTCGTTATGGCGTTATGGCACGTAGCATTTCACTCAGCATCCATGCGTAATGTCGGCAGCTGTTTTGATGCTGTGCTTAAGCTTCAAGTCGACGAATGATGTTCCGAGAAGAGCCAGTCCCAAGCCTACTGCGACTATGCGTTTCAGTCCTTGCTCGACGCCTTTTGACTAGATACGAGCCAAATCGTACGTGTGCAACTTGGTCCAGAACCGCTGGCGCATGCGTGTATAGCGCTGCTGCTGACATCTTTGTTGCTGCAAGTCTTTGTTACGTGCGAACCGGAGCTGGCCAGGCAGATCTGGCTGGAATATCGACGGTAAGATCACGAAGCACCACAACGCTCGTTCATCCCTTGTTTCAACGGGTAAATGCACGCAGGTTGTTCTGCTCCTTTCGCCAGTCAAATCACATTTCCTCTACTTGGCAAGCAGAAAACAGCTTTGCAAAATTTTGGTGGGGCTGTGCTGCACCGTAAGAAGTGCACGGGATAGTCAATCAGCTACACCCGTTCACCTGGCATGCAGGCAGCCACTGCGCTTTGACTTGACTGAACCTGGGTCTTTGCAGCTGCTCACTGACAGTAGCTTGCTCCTGCGTAAGCTTCAGCTTTGTGCAAGCAACCTTGTTCATCTACAGATCAGCGTCGGTTTGGTTCACACAAACCTGACTTGGCTAGAAGGTTTGCAGCTCATCTTTGTCAATTTCTGTCAACTTATGCGTCAAGATGATGACAGCATGTCAAGCTTTGATTCTTCCCTAAATGTAGTGTACTTTTGACGCTAGGGTTGGACTCAGGGTTTTGAAAATTAAGTTTTACTTTGTTGCTTTGCTTGTTGCTGTCATATGGCATGTGCATACGCACCATTTGCATTGTGCTGCATTGAGATTCTGGAAATGCACATGTCATGCATCCAGGCTAGACTATTCTCGCACTACAGTAAGCTTTCTTTGTAACGACTGCTTTCTTTGTAACGACTGCTTTGGTTCCCCACAAAGTTGTCGTTATATTGGACTTGTCCTTCCTCACAGGTGTCACTGCAGTCAGAATGCAGTGATTGATTGCCAATTGCATTGTCCTTACATCAAGAATGTCGTTATATCAAGTGTCCTTGTGAAGAGAAATCACTGTATTTCACCTTCGCTAGCAGAAAGGTTTGCTGGCAACCGAACTTGCTTCAACACAGGCTATGATTTGGGTGTATGATCAGGTTAAGACTGTTGCCAGCAGCATGTCTTACTCCCCCAATGTTGAGAAGCGATATCAGGCAATCACACTTTTGCTGCAGGCATTCCACATCTGCAATGCCTCTGCCTCAGGAGCTTGACTCACGTGACAGCGGCAAATGTCAATCACATTACTCATCTCTCAAAGCTCAGAGCCCTGACTCTCCACATCTTCAGCATGAACAGAGACTTAGAGTGCTATCTTGGCAAAAGTCTTGCTGGTTTGCCGTGCCTTCAGGTATCCTCTCTTTGTGCAGTTTGTCACAAAAGGAAAATTGCACCTGTTGCAGATCCCATTAGGCAATCAGCACTCTTACTACCTCCCATCATGATCATCCTAAACTTGAACAGAGGTTTGAATCATCATCTGGTGCAGTACAAATGACAATGCTTTTCATGAGTCTCACATCAAGCTGGTTTGGCAAGTCAAAAGTCGTGCTTCAAACGCCTAGCATGATTCCCACGTCAAGCTGGTTTGGTAAGTCAAGAGGTGCTTCAAACGCCTAGCATGAGTCTCACATCAAGCTGGTTTGGCAAGTCAAGAGTCATGCTTCAAACGCCTAGCATTTGTGTTGCAAATTGCCATCTCTGCTGCATCCCTGCGTGTACCGCTTGTCAATGAACTGCTCCAAAGGCCAAATTTGGGTTGCAGAGTATCATGACTGTTACATCATTGCTTGTGTTGTCCCAGACAAACTGCTTGTGTGCTGCAAAGTGTCAGTCCTGCGACCATGTTGCTGTCTTTCCTTCCTCAATCCGCTGCTTGTATCTGGTCAAATTGATTGCGGCCCAAGATGTCAGAGTTTGTTTCATCACAGCTTGATGCTGCAAGTGTCAATTCTGTGACGATGTGGCTGTCTTTCCTTCTTCACTCCGCTGCTTGTACCTGGTCAAATTGTTTGCGGCCCGATGTGTCAAGAGTTTGTTTCATCACAGCATCATCATCACAGCGATCATCACAGCAGATCATCACAGCATCATCACAGCATCTGTGATCACCACAGATCATCAAAGCATCATCACAGCAGATCATCACAGCATCTGTGATTATCACAGCATGATCACAGAAAGTCATCACAGATTGTCACAGCATCATCACAGATCATCACAGCATCATCACAGCTCATCACAGCTTGATGCTGCAGGTGCTAAACTGCGCACACATGGAATGTGAGGACTCCTTTTTGGAGGCTCTGACTTACGGCAGGCGCTTGGCGCAGTGGTCAAATGCAACAGGTTAGAGACACTGCTGCTCTTGCGTGATACTCAGCCTGGTTTGTTTCATCACTCACACTTGGTCAATCAATACTGAAAGCTGGCAGTTACGCATTGCTGCACGACGTCATGACTGGAACTTAGTTGCTACCCTGTGTGCCTGCTTGATGATATTCAAGGATAGCAGATGTGCAGTTCTGCCCAGTTTGTTGCTGAGAATAGTTTACACTCCTGTTTTTGACATTCACAATTTGCTACGCTAAGCAAAGAAATTGAACATAATGTTCACAGGATACTGAGACATTGATAGATAGAAGCCCCACTGCAAATGCGTTGCTTGTCAGCACATAACAGTAACCAGTGCATCACCATACCTCTTCATGACTGTGACCAATACTGTAATATATTTGCATATTGGGTATTACGCATTGGCCCCAATTTACTGCGTACTTCACGATTTGCACTGTGTCTCAGTGATTCATACTCTTGAGTACTACGTACTACGTATTGCGTATTGAGCATTACGTATGGTGATCACTGGCAGCAACACTTTACAACGCTGGTGCACACTTACAGTTTAGCCTACAGACTAATTTGACCTAGGATAGCACAGGACCGAACTGATTGACCACCTTTGATTGCTCCAGCACACACCTAGCTAGGCCTGCTGACCCTGCCTAGCACAAGACAGAATGAGTGAATGAATAATATGACCTGAGCAGTGCTGCGCTTGTCCTTCCAGGTCAAAGTTTGACAGTAGATCAACTCGGATGGCCGCAGACGAATGTGTCACAGCTTCAAATGGAGAGAACAAAGCTTACAGCAGACGGCCTACAACACCTGTCTTGCTTGGCAGATCTCAAGCTTTTGGATATCAGGTCAGACAGCAATTGTCATCATGCTGGTAAAAATATGCAACGTCATGCATTTGATCAGTATCGCAATCAAAAAAGGTTGGCAATCAGCTCCTGCACCCCTTCAGCAGCAGTTTGTGCTTTCATGCCTGCCAGCATTCCGCACAACAATGGTGGTTACACAACAGCATTGGCTGCATTCAAAAAGGTTTGAAAACAGCAGCTGTCACCTTTTCATGACTGTTGCAGGGGAAGTGAAATGTGGCAGTCGGCTTTATTGCCTCTGTCAGAAGCAGTTTGGACTGTCATGCCTGCAAGCACTATGCACCACAACGCTGGTTACACAACAGCACTAGCCGCATTTAAAAAGGTTTGAAAACAGCAGCTGTAATCTTTTCATGGCTGTTGCAGGAAATGTGGGATTCGGCAGTCTGCTTTATTGCCTCTGACAGAAGCAGTTTGGACTGTGATGCCTGCAAGCACTGTGCATAAGAACACTGCTTACACAGCAGCACTGGCCGCATTCAAAAACGTTTGAAAACAGCAGCTGTCACTTTTTTATGGCTGTTGCAGGGGAACGGGGATTCGGCAGTCCGCTCTTCTGCCTCTTCAAAAACAATTTGGATTGTCATGCCTGCAAGGCGGTTTGCTGGCAGCCAGCAATAGCATTGCGTTGTCAGCAAACCGCCAAAATATAGCGTGCGCATGCGACACAAGAGGTGAGTCAGCTTTACTAATGCACAAAGTCATGTCCTTACTGTGGCACGGTCATTATGTGCACTCAATCGATGAAAGGCACTTAGTGCTTAAATGTGGAGCATTGGCTGGGGTGCGGGCCAAGTACACTGGTTTGTTTGAGAGCTGCGGTTATAACATGCGCGCTTTTTTTGCGCAACGTGATCATTTGGGGGTCTTTTACTATGTCATAGACTGCCTGAATCTCATGGACATATAGTCATTGCCACAGTGTGGCACATGTGATCAGCCTTGTTGGCTGGCTAAAGCATGTAAAATTATTCTCTCTCTCTCTCTCACTTTGATGTTGACCAGACCAGCAAATTTGCTTGAATGCCTTAGTTTCAGTCCATGCTTTTAGACCAGGAATTGTTTTCTTGTCATTGAGGCCTGGTTCCAGGACTGAGCCAAATGATCTCATCCAGGCAGCCCTTGGATTTGCTCATGCGTTCATTCATTTCGTTCAAGCGCGCCTGCTAGACAGGCTCAGCAGGCCCAGCTAGGTATGTAATGCAGCAATCATTTGACCAATTGGTTTGGTCATTTGCTCATGCAATTGAGCACTTACTCATGCATGCAGCAAGAGCTTTAGTCATAAAGCAGCCCTTGCAAGAAGTTGACACCGTTTTGATGACCCTGCAAGCCAAATTTATACTGTCTGTTTGTGTCCTGTCACATAGATCGCAAGCAATAACGTGCTGGCAATGCATCCCAGATAGCATCATGAATGTCTACCTGGCGAAGATACACGTTATTCTGTTTCAGAAGGGGTATAGAGATGAATGCTTTGCGAGTGGTTCGTTTCATTGTGAGAGGCGTTGTACACGTTTCACTTTGCAACACAGATTTGCGTCGCGGCAGAGGATACACGCGAGTTGGGTAAGTGGGCTCATGACAATTTGCAACACAGATTTGCGTTACTGCAGAGGATACAAGCGAGTTGGGAAACTGGACTCATGATGGCATCGAGCTTCTTGTTACTAACGAATAGACATGATGTTGGTGAAGCTTGATTAACATGGCGTTGCAACAGGTCAGCTTTGCATTCAACAACATGCTCTGTGCTTAGATGAACGCATCTTGTGTGTTGTGATGTAACAAGAACTAAAACAACGAAATTGATTGGCATATCTTCTACTGTGTTTTCTCTTTATATGGACACTCGATATGAGGACATTCTCGTTGTAGGGACAATGCATTTGGGAACCAATCACTGCATTTTGACTGTAGTGGTATTTCTGAGTAAGAACAATTCAATGTAAGGACAATTTTCCTGGTAATCAATGCATTTCTTATAAAGAGAAATTACCGTAGTTGTGTGAGGACAAGACCCGTTTTGATGGGACACTAAGGCCTAAATCCCCAAAAACAAAAACAGTGGATAAAAGGGAAAAGTCTGCGCCATTAGGCATCCATTTTCTTTCTTCATTTTTTCCCTCTTAAGCATCATCATGGGTACCTCTGTGTATAGAGGCAGCCCAGCAACTGCAAAAAGATGTATGATATGTGTACGCCAAATCAACTGTATTCAAAGCAGCTTTGGTGCCTGCAGATGTTCTGGTATACTGCGTGCAGCACGAATTGCTGCCATTTTAATTTGCAGGATGGGCTTTTCATTGTTGCCAGACAAGAATCAGGTGAGAATCCTCTTGACATTACAGTGTTTTCATGTTGTAGTGACAATTGATATAGTAACACTCTCAATAAGGGAATGAAGCACTGTTTGACTGCGATGGTACTTTTGAGCAGTGACAACTGAATGTAGTGACAGAGTTCTTGATAACAAATGCAGCTGGTAAATCAAGAAACCACCGCTTGTACAACAGGTCCAGCCTGCTTCCACACGGTCAACTATAACTCTTGCATTCTGACTCAATTTATTCCAGGCATGAATACGACCTGCGCTTGTATGCATACATTGTTGCACGCTGAGTCACTTCAGTCCATGCATGGATTGATGTTGTGCTCTTATCCACACAAGCGGAGTTACTGCAGCATCTCACGACATTGCTGAATTGCTCAAGTCTGTGAGATACAGCTCATGATCATGATGTGACTGCATTCCAGCAAATGCGCCCCATGGCCGTGGGTTGCCTTAGTTGCAGATAAAAAGAGCGTGACATCAATTTGTTTGACTGCTGCAGATGTCAACAGATTGCAAGATGCAGTGCACTTCTGAATGGACCACAGCAACTGCTGCAGCAGTCTTTGGACAGCAGAGCTGCGCGAATACATTGCTCAGCAGCTGTCTGCTGTTTCAGTCCATGCCGTTACGTAAATGCTACACTAGTAAACTTCTTGATTATAAGTGCCAAAGTGACTTGATTGCTGCAGCATAGCCAACATCAGTTGATGTACTTGCTGTGGTAATATCACGCATGACCAATCGCCAGCAGCTGCAAGCGTGACTTGGCATGCATGCAGCTGTTTTGTTACATTGAAACATGGTTGCAGTCTTGTGCAGCTATCACACAGTGGCAAGGTGCCATCGTCATGAACCAGCAGTTCACCATCTAATTTTCTCTGATCTGACTGCACTCTGACATGGCAATGCTCGAAGCCTGTTTTATCCCTGCATGTAAACATTGTGCCTTGACAAATTGTCCCCTAGCGTCTTATTTTGCATCAGGAAGGCCCAAAGTAGCCAACCCCTCTGACTGATATCTTTCAACCAGGTATTGCACCCTGCCACTAGTAGACTTCATTTTACTGCCTGAAGAGTTGCTTGAAGAAGCCCTGTCTGATTCTGTGACCAAAGTCTTGCCTGTAGCAACGCTTAAAGTCATTGCAAAAACCGATTCTCCCCTTGCGTAGGCTTTCCACAACATGACCACAAGACTTTTCATTACTGCTAAGGCCGAAGCAAGAAGGGCATTAATGAAGAGCCCAGTGCTGAAAAACTCACCATGACTGGGCTTATTTCCTAGAGCAAAAAGGGCAGAATTGAGGATTATTGTGGGCAAACTTTGGAAGGCAGCTGCAACCAAGTTATGCATATCCTCATAATTTTCTAGATCGACCCATTTCAGACCCACAAAGTTGCCTGCACGTGCACATTGATGCAGCCCAAAACACGATGAATACCCTGGATGCAACCATTTTAGACCAGGCCATTGCACAATGTGCCCTGTGCACAAAAAGACCTGCCTAATGAATGTCAATGTGTCTAACAACAACACCAATGGTATTGTGATTGGGCTCACCATAAGTGCTGCCAAAAACACAAGAACAAAGCAACATCTGGTCTTGATCGGGCCATATTTTGCCTCAACAACGCGGCATAGTCCTTGAAAGGCCACAGCTGCACCAACAAGTGCAAAATGGAAGAAAAAGATTGCTATCAGTATGTCTCCCGGCCACTTTCGCCAAACTTGTTTCAGCACAACAATGTTGGAGATCAAGTCATAATAGTAGAAGGCAAGCATGGCAAGGCCCCAAAAGGCCTCACGCAACACCACGGCAACATTCCACAGGGACCAAAGGCAAGCTAAGGACTTGACCTTCTTTGCAATACGTGTGTCTCTCCCTCTAGCAAATCTGCACAACAGTATATACATTGCCACAAAGAGCAAACAACACCCACCAAACCCCAGCCAAACTATCAGCAGAACCTTATCGGACCCAGCATTGGAGCAGATAGCTCTGACTGATGCCAACTGGTTGGTATTGGCCCCTTGACTTACGGCTTCTCCCAGCAACCAATCCACAAAGCTCAAACCCTGTCCCATACTGTCTGAAGAAGACAGGGCATCGATGATATTGTCACCTGAAGTCTCTGCTTGTATCCAGTTATATGCATCCATGACTTGCAGCAAGAATTGACTTCCTGCCTCCGTGACGTCTACATTGTAGAGCTCTTCATTCAAGCACAGTTGCTGGCGCCATGAGTTGGATTTCACGCTTTGTGTCCAAGCAGAACCCACATTTAGCACTGTCACATTGGCCAACAACCCATCTGCCTGCAACCACGTCAAGGGCACTGTTCCCGTCAATTGATTATGGCTGAGGTCCAAATGGATGGTGTCAAGGTCTCCAACACTCGGCAGGCTACCGGTCAATGCGTTGTAGGCCAGTTGAACCGACACCAGGTACGCATTGCTTGTCCAGAACGTGTCCAATCCGCCGCTTAGGTTGTTGTGGCTGATGTCTAGGAGCTGCAAGTGTTGTGTGTAAATTGCTGGTAAGTCCCCTTGTAGCGCATTGCTGGTCAACTCCAGCACGTGGAGGGAAGGAAAGGCAGTCGACGATCCCCAACTGACTGGAATGCTGCCCGTCATGGAGTTGTTGCCCATGATCAACACCTCCAAATTGGGAAAGCGCTTCTCCAGTGCCCAGCTTTCAGGCAAGGTTCCGGTGATGTTGGTGTAGGACATTGCCAGGTACTGTAGTTGCTGAAAAGCCCCTGGGGTACCCCAAGCATCGGGTAGGGGTCCAGTCAATGGGTTACCGAGCAAGACCAAGACTTGCAGCTTTGGAAGAGCTTCTGGGTTGCCCCAGGATGGTGGTAGCGTGCCTGCGCTATAAAGGGCATATGGGTGGCTGGCAATTAGGATTTATGGGTCAGGGTTACAAAGACTCAAGGGCGTCACTAAGCTGAAACTTGAAATTTACAATAGGCTTGCACTCTGAATCTTATTTAAATGGTGCAAATACACTACATACATGTAAGACATCTGCACACTTCAGATAGCAATTTTCTACTCTTCCTGTTTACCACTGTATAAAGGATTTGTGGGCAGCTGGTGCACATTGTGAAGTGTGCTGATGATGTGTCCTTGCACTGCAGGCAAAAGATCTATATCCTTGCGTTGAGCAACATATTACAGACCGAATAGCATGCTGAGGCTTCAGTCTGATTGTCACACCTTCATCACTTCTTTGATTTGTATTTCAACATCCATGATATGCTTGTCATACTTGCTTCTGCAGGGTTTTGAAACCAATCATGCTCAACCCTGAGGTGAGCCAATGCACGGATTGCACTACATGTAAATGTGCAACACAGGAATGTGCCCTGTGTGGGGACGCACATAAGCCCAAGAGCTGTGTACGGGCAGTTTGTTGCTTTTGTATGCACCTAGCTGGGTCATAGCATCTCAGCAGAATGCATGTATGATTATGAATATGAAGGAAAGCCAAAACGAAAGAAACAAAGGCTTGCCATTCATGTATCCCCACTGAATGTAAGCACCTAGCTGGGTCACAGCTGTAACAAACGGGGTTGCCGTTGTCAGCAAGCTAATTGCAGACCCCATTATACAATCAGTCGCTACAACAGCACCTCAGCAGAATACATATAAATGCTGACGCTTATGAAGACAAGCCAAAGAGAACAATACATGTTCACAAAATAGCATCACAACAAAAAGATGCCTTGTAAAGATGTATTGTATCCTCTCTTCTGCATTAAGAAGATGTGTCAGGCTTACCATTCATGTTGGTCCACTGAATGTAACAAGCTTGCAGCTGAGGGAAGCTGCCGTTTTGACCCCAACTTGAGGGTAGACCTCCTGCAAGTCAAAATCCAACTTCTTTATATCAACTAGTATCAATTTACTCTATCAGATCAACTCATGCCAGGTATCCATCAACTTCGGCTCAAACCTACTAGACCTGATGACAGTGCACAAAATAGTCTTTGAGGACCGTATTTTCTAGGCTTTGTGACCCTAGCTTGAGGGTAACATCCTCCAGATCAACGTCTAGCTTCATGATATTCAATCAATCAATAAAATTTACAGTCCGGGGTAGGGAGCCAGACTCCAGCTCAACGTCTAGCTTCATTACATTGAACTTCTAACAACTGAACATCAGAGGTATTTCCTGTGACGCTCAATTCAAGCCGGCCTGCCAAGACAGGACGAGTGCCACATACTTAGCAGTATATGCTAGAAAGTGTGGAGCAGTCATGTTGACTCTATCAAAATCAATGTAGGCTCAAACTTGCTGGAATGCCTGCACTCTGAATACGCCTTTTCTTTGAGGCAAACACTGATCAGCTGCCTTTGGTTGCCAGACACATCCACCTGTGCTTTCAAGCCAGGAAGTCCGATGAGTCACATCTGGCTCCCTACCCCGGACTAGAATTTTATTGATCGCTTCTATCTATTGATTGCATACTGCAGCTCTGTAGCACCAATACACACATGGCGCATGCTAATGGACAGATACATACACTCCAATTTTTGCATTTTTGAAGACACTCATATGGATGTATGCATTCTGAGTAATATTATTCATAGACGCTCACCTGTCAGATTGCCATCAAACAGGAAAAGGTCTTCCAGCTGCGGAAATGCTGATGGACTTCCCCAGGAAGCAGGCAAAGAACCTGTCAGCAGGTAGTTTTCGTGCATCCCCAAGCGTTCTAACTCTGGGAAAGAACCAGGATCACCCCAGCTTGATGGCAATGAACCTGCAGTGTTCAGAAAGACAGTCACAAAGAAGAGTCTGCGCCATCACGCAACATGATGGGAGCCTCTGGTAGCAGAGGCAGCCCAACAGTCCAGAAACAATTTGCTGCAGTCTCAGTGCACAATTGTAGTGCACAATCAACTTAGAGCTGGGAGGAACCAGTGTATCCCCAGTTTGATGGGTTGATGGCTTGAGGAAGGCGCTGTTTTGCTGAAGTTGTGGTGCAGGCTCAAGCCAGCGCGAGATGGCAAAGAGCTAGAGTTCCTCAAGGTTGATTGCAATGATCTTCAGATGTCGCTCAGGGCAAGATAAAAGCCACTGCCACCCAACAATCATCATTTGTGCATTTGTGCAAGCGCTCTGGCAGGACATCAAGTGAGGGGCAATTTCAGCCTTCGCCGCAGTGAGCAAATGCTCCCTTGGTGTACTGCTCCTTCCGCGACTTGAACCAATGACCACTTGATTCGCCATCCGCCACCTTAAACCCTTGGCTGAACGGCGGATTTCTGATGACAACACACAAATTCCATGTCCCATGTAACTGCCCGTTACAGTTGGTGAAAATGTATCAGCTTACAATGCAGCAGTGATTCAGAACACGCCGTTGTGGGTGACACACAATACGCAACTTTTTGAGAGCATGGATGCAAATCATGGAAAATGCAATACGCTGACACCAATTTGCAAGCATTGCACAATTTTGATTGGGGATATGTACGTCATGGTGTTGCAATGCAAAGTAACAACAATTCACATTGTCGCTCACCAGAGAAGTTGCAAGCGTAGATATCAAGGAACTCCAAATGCTGGAAGCTTGATGCATTGCCCCACTCCTTAGGTAACAAACCAGATAAAGGCACATTGTGAATAGTCAGGTTTTGTAGCATTGGCATACTAATGGACCCCCATGTGACTGGTATACTGCCTGTGATTGGTACATCTACCATGCTGAGTTTAGTCACCGATGGGAAACTGCCGTTTTGTCCCCAGGAGCTAGGTATAGGGCCTGCGCAACAATCAATCACAAATGTCAATGCAGATGTTTGTGCATCTTCCAATGCAGATGTGAATGCGTATGTCAATACATTTGTTGATGCATATGGCAATGTTGTCAGGGCCAAGCATAGTAGGCAAAAGAATGGAGGCAGGACTGAGGCCTGTTTGGGAAGCAACAGTTTGTTTGCACAGGCGAAACTGATAATTGTGCTCAAAGCAATTCACAGCTTTTCAAGGCGCATATTGAATGCTGCAGTTAGGTATGATGAATGTTAACAGTTGCTGAAAGCTTGAAGGGCTTACAACTGTACCCACAAGGCGAAGAGCTGGAAAGCTGTGCAAGTCTGACCTAAATGATGCATTTACAAAATCTGAAAATGTGCAGCTGCTGAAAGCTGGAAGGGCTTATAGACAATGCCACGTGCATAAGATAATGAGTTAGAAACGTTTGTAAGCATCGCCTTGAATGCTGCTGTTAGATATTGTAAAGGTTTGCAGCTGCTGAAAGCTTCTACAGGCTCATTGCTATATCCACAATACCATGCGTTGAAAAGCTTCGCAAGCCATACCTTGAATGCTGCAGCTGGATGTTGTGAATTTGTGCACACTGCTGAAAGCTTAAAAGGGCTGCTCCATTTGGGTGGAAGGCTCCCAAGTGATGGTTTACAGCTTAGTGCGTGCAAAAGCATTGAACTGCCTCCCAAGAGCTCAATGTCAAACTATATTGTACCAGCGCAAATGAGCCTCACCCTGAATGCTGCAATTGTTTATGGTGAATGCCTGCAGCTGCTAAAAGCTTGAAGGGCAACCCCATTCAAGTAGAAGGGTCCCCAACATCTTTGCTGTTCTAATTTTTGCAATTGCTGAAAGTCCTCACCTTGAATGCTGCATTTAGATATTGTAAATGTCTGCAGCTGCTGAAAGCTTGAAGGGCTCCCCCATTCAGGCGGAAGGGTCCCCACAATATTGCCAGTGATGAAAAGACTGCTCAGTTGGGGAAATGCATGAGCCCCGCCCCATGTCGCCGGCAATGTACCTGTCACAGCACAAAAATAGTCAAAGCACTTGTCACAAAGCTGTTCACAGATTACTTTGAACAGATTGTGTTGAGGTATGCCTGCAGAGTGGCTGAGTGTGCGGGTGGGTAAAGGCTGGGTGGGTGGGTGAGCGAGCGAGCGAGTGAATGAGTGAGGAAGGAGTGAGTGACTGAAAGAAGCTGTGCAGCTCGCAGGACCGGTTTGCTTTTGCAGCAAACAGCTCTTGAAGCTGCTGAAAGGCAGCCGGGCTGTTGCCTGTCACCTAGATGGAGTTGAGATGGAGTTGTGCAGCTCACCAGACAGATTTTACAGTACATTGTGCAGGAAGAGATGACGTAAGGCTTTGCAGAGGCAGGGCAGGGCAGGGCAGGGCAGGCATTGTGCAAGGCTGCAGCTCACCAGAAAGGTTTGCCGTTGCAGTGAATGAGTCCTGAAGCTGCTGAAAGGCATCTGGGCTGTTGCCTGTCGACCAGTCACAAGCTTTGTAGCTTACCAGACACGTTTGTTGTGGTAATGGACAAGTCTTGAAGCTGCTGAAAGGCATCTGGGCTGCCTCGTTCTCTCTGTCTCACAAGCTAGCCAAAAGACAACGAGGCACTCACAGCTGTGCCTCGCACAGCTGTGAAATGAAGTTGTGCTGTGTTTGTTCAATGCTAGGTGTCAACCTCCCATAGTGCAAGTACAAAACAAAAGCACAAAGAAATATGAGCTCACCAGACAGGTTTGCTGCTGCAATGAATAAGTCCTGAAGCTGCTGAAAGGCATCTGAGCTGCCCCATTCTGTAGGAAGGGCTCCTGTAAGGCTTTGATTCAGCCCCAACCCTTGTAGAGCTGGAAAAGCGCCCTTTGCACCCCATGCACTTGGCAATGTGCCTGTTCAATAAAACCAAGCTTTTCCTTGTTTTTGGTTTGTTTTTGCAGGAGGAAACTTTGTGAACACTAAAAGGGAATAACAAAAGGCATGAAATGAGGCCAGCTTGTCTTACATTTTGGTAAGCAGAGGTCAGTCTCATGCCAACCACCAGGTGGATTGCAGCAACACTGTTAGACATTGTTTTGATGTGCTGCATTGATGCTTCTGCCCCAAATGCATTTCAGCAATGCAGTACATCAACAGAAAAAAATATCAGACATTGTTTTGATGCGCTGCAGTGATGCTTGATTGCCCCAAATGTATTTCAATGTTTAGGCCAAACATGTCAACAAGGTTTTGTCCAAAAGATCATACCAGCGATTTTGCCCTCATTCAGTTGTAAATTGTTAAGAGACTGGAAGCTTGTGTTACTTCCCCACTGCCCGGGTAATGTCCCAGAAATCTCAGTGTTGTACAGTATGAGTTCAGTGATGGACTTCAAGGAACCAGTGCCCCAGGAAACTGGTAAGCTGCCATTGATTGCTGTCCCTTCCAGATGCAATACAGAAAGATAGGGGAAGGCGCCGCTTTGCGACCAGGAGTCAGGTATTGCACCTACAATGAGTGAGTGAGTGAGTGAGTGAGTGAGTGAGTGAGTGAGTGAGTGAGTGAGTGAGTGCGTGAGTGAGTGAGTGAGTGAGTGAGTGAGTGAGTGAGTGAGTGAGTGAGTGAGTGAGTGAGTCAGTGAGTCATTGCTACACCTTCCATGTGCAATACAGAAAGAAAAATAGGGGAAGGCGCCGCGTTGTAACTAGGAGTCAGGTGTTGCACCTGCACATTCAATCATGCAATGAGTCAATGGATAACACAGCCAATCAAACAATCAATCACGTGACAATTGTCATTGTTTGCTGAGCGCAGAATAGAAAGATAGGGGGAGGCCGCGCTCTGTGACCAGGAGTCAGGTGTTGCACTTGCAAGCTCAGTCAACCATTCAATGGTCAATGAGTCCAACAGTCAATCAGATGATCATTCAGTCAAATTTAGGCAAGCTTTCGTTGCTTGCTACAGGCTACATGCTACGCGCAAGCAGGCAGGCAAGCAAGCAAGCAGGCAAGCAAGCAGGCAGGCAAGCAAGCAGGCAAACAAGCAAGCAAGAAAGCAAGCAGGCAGGCAAGGGCTTCCGAGCAGAGATTTTCAGGGCGGCATGGAATTTGAGTTTGATTTGAAATTTGAGCAACAGCTTTGAAAGGACCTTCACCAAAATATAACTGCTACCCTCCCAAACAGCATAAAAGCCACTGAGCATGCACTGGATGACAATCATAGCATGATGAGATGCAGCCTGCAGGCAGCAGGTGCACTATGAATGCACAAATGGTATGTAGTCTGTCAATGTGACATGTCAGAACAGCCTATAGAGCAAGAGACAAGTGCATTATGCATACTCCAATGAGCTTGCAATGCCGTGTGAGTTGAAAGTCGCAAAACGTCTTGTCTCAATCAAGATCTGTCTGTAGTTAGCAGATAGTCTACCACATACCTGACATTTTGAGGCAGTTGCTGATCTCAAGAAATTGCAGTTTTGGAAAAGCTAAGCTCGTGGCCCATTGAGCGGGCAAACTGCCAGATATATGATTGCCATTCAGGATCAGTTCAGTCAAACTTGAAAAAGAGCCTTGGCTCCCCCAAGAAACTGGCAATGTGCCTGCAGTCATCATAATCACACTCAGCTAATAAAGTTCAGATCACTACTCAGTTCAATCAATGGACAGTCAATCCATTTATTTGATGGGTTGGAGCATGGTAGCTAGTGTCTTTTTCAGGTAGACATTCGTGACATCACCTGGTAATTGCTGCCTGTGCATTTTCGCTCGTGACCGACAGCAGCAGCGCAACAGACAGCACAGACAGCGCAATCTCAAGTGCAGACACCCTCAGATCCACTCAACTCATCAGCTGAGGCGTACATTTGCTTGCGATTTACGTCACAGGGCACAAACCAGCATGGCAGCCAGCTTATACCATTTGCACATGATGGCGTCCTTCATCAACCACACTAATCGCGTTCTAGGTTGGCTCCGGAACCAAGCTGGGTAGTGCAGGCGCATGGCTTTTTCTGAACAATGCACTGCCTGACTTGCAAGCACTATTGGATACACCCTGCTGTCAAAGACAGATGGTGAGCATTCATCCCAGGTAGACATGCCTGGGAGGGCAAGTTTTGTTGCAATTGTAAGTGCATAGCCTGCCCAAGCAACTAAGCCACCCAATACTTGCATACCTGTAATGTTACAAAAGACGACTATCAGCTGCTTCAACTGCTGAAAGGCCACAGGGCTACCCCAAGAGGGAGAAAGGTCACCCGAAAGGTCTCTGGCCCCTCACAGACAGACGGACAGATGGCCAGACTGCATGACTACCCCAGATTTTGCGTACCTGAGATGTTGCAAAAGACGATTGACAGCTGCTCCAACTGCTGAAAAGCCACAGGGCTGCCCCAAGAGGGGGGAAGGCTATCTGAAAGGCCGCTAGACCTTGTAGGGGCACCAAGACTCAAAACTTCCAAAGAAGGAAAAGAGCCGTTTGCTGCCCAAGAATCTGGCAAAGATCCGTCCACCTTCAAGTCTAGTAAGCCGAGAACAGACAGATGAGGAAAAGCCCCTGCACTGCCCCAAGCGTCTGGCAGCGATCCTGCACCGCCAACAGTCAGTCAGAGATTGATGACAGAAAAGCATAGGCATCAGATATGGACCCTGCAAACCAGGAAATGAACCGTGAGCTGCCCAAGCATCTGGCAAAGGTCCTGCTACCTTCAAATCTGATAATGGAAGGGCAAATAAATTAGGAAAATCCCCTGCCCTGCACCAAGGGTCCAGCAATCATCCTGCATTGTCAACAAGGAATTGGAGATTGATGAATGAGAGCAATCAAGTTATCAATGATACAGCGTCCGGCAGAGCTCCTTCCACCTTCAGATTTAGTGAGTCAAGAGCGGTGCAAAGGCACAAGATTGCTACCTAACATTGATGCTGCATTTGACCATTTGCAGATTAGTAAGCTGCCCAAAAGCCCCAGGGCTGCCCCAAGTCGCTGGCAAACTGCCACTCAGCTGCGTTTCAAAGCATTAGGCAGCACCAGCCTTTAGAGCTGCTGCTAAAACTGTCCACTTCACTGTTTTCTATTGCTGGGTTGGTTCTGGTGTGAATGCAAAAGTTTGCCACCCAACATGAGTGCTGCAGTAGATCAATTGCAGATTAGTAAGCTGCCCAAAAGCCACAGGGCTGCCCCAAAGCGCCAGCAAACTGTCCTTCAGTTGCATTCCAAAGCATGAGGTGGCATCAATTGCTGAGAATGCCATTACTACTGTTCAGTTCACTGTTTGCTGTACCCAGGTCATATCTGGTGCAAAGGCACAAGATTGCTACCTACCGTTGATGCTGCAGTTGACAATTTGCAGATTAGTAAGCTGCCCAAATTGCCCCAAGCGGCCGGCAAACTGTCATTCAGGTACATTTGAAATTGTAATGTAGCATTAATCTTTCACATTGCCATTGATACTTTGCACTGCACTAATGTTGTTGCCAAGTCAGATCTGGTGAGAAGGCAAAAGATTGCTACCTACCGTTGATGCTGCAATTGACAATTTGCAGATTAGTCAGCTGCCCAAAAGCCCCAGGGCCGCCCCAAGCGGCCGGCAAACTGCCACTTAGTTGCGTTATGTATTGTGAAGAAGAGCCGATCTGGAATGACTCCAAGGCAGGAAAAGCATTTTTGTTGCCCCAGTTGTTTGGCAGGCTTCCGTTGATATTCAGGTCCATGAGAGACAGGAGACGGAGAGATGGAAAGGCCCCTTGGGCTCCCCAAGAGTCAGGAAGGGTGCCTGTAACAAAGAAGAGAGTCAAGAAACCATGGTCTTGAATTCCTGTCACAAAGAAACAGTAAAAAACCCCAGGGTCTCAAGAGAAGCAACAATGGATTCTAGGGCAGGAAAAGCAATTTTGCTCCCCCAGCTGTTTGGCAGGCTTCTGTGGATATGCAGGTCCATGAGACAGGGAACAGAAAGATGGGAAGCCCCTTTGGGCACCCCAAGAGTCAGGAAGGATGCCTGTGACAAGGAGAATGTCAAGAAACCACGGTCTTACAAAGAAGAAACAAAGATTTTCAGGGCAGGAAAAGCGTTTTTGCTGCCCCAGCTGTTTGGCAGGCTTTCATTGATGTTCAGGTCCATGAGAGACAGGGACGAAGAGATGGAAAGGCCCCTTGGGCTCCCCAAGAGTCAGGCAGGGTGCCTGCAGTGCAGAACAGTCAGAAAGAAATCTTGAAGAAAGAATTGGACAGCATGCTGGCACTGGCACTGAACCATGCACTGTCACTTTAACCTGCATGTTGTGCTTGATGTTAAACTAAATCTTGCATGGTTCTGCATGGACTTTCCTGTGTGTTATTAGCCGTGGTGGTTGCAAGCATACTTACCTATGGTGAGTGAGGCTGACAGGGAGAGAGTGTGCAGCTGTTGGAAAGCTGAGCTGTTGCCCCACCGTTCTGACAGCACTCCGGAACGATTGGCAACATGACCAACAACAGAGAACACTGCATGAAGGCAGTTGCAAGCGATGTCACTTGTGATGCTTTGGGCAAATGAGTAGTCACCTGTGACGAGTGAGACTGACAGGGAAAGAGTGTGCAGCTTTTGGAAAGCTGAGCTGTCTCCCCACTGCTCTGGCAGCGTTCCATTGACATAGTATATGTCCAGGGCCAGGAAAGTGAGCTCTGGGAAAGCGCCATAACCACCCCATGATGATGGCAAAGACCCTGCAAAGCCAATGTGGAGATTGATTTTTTTGCCACCGTTCTGCCAACATTTGGTGGCAGTATTTCATTGATATAGGAACTATCCAGGGAAGGAGATATGAGCGCTAAGAAAGGACCATAATCAGCCCATGATGGTGGCCAAAACCCTGCAGGCGTTGCCAATGTGGGGTGCCCAGTTTCTGAAAGCTGCTGTGTTTCCCCACTCTGATGGCAGAGTGCCTGTGAGCCAACGCGTTTCTGTAATGTCAGATCCTTTGCAAGATGTCAAAGCTTTACCTGACATGCTGGAGTTGCCGATTTGCAAAGTGGTCGTTCCTGAAAAGCCGCTGCATTTCCCCATTTTGGCAACCTGCTTACTGTTAGCTAACTCACTTCCATTGAGTCATATGATTTGTGAGATGGCGATGTCCTTACCTGACATGCTAGTGTTGCCAATTTGCAAAGTGGTCAGTTTCTGAAAAGCCGCTGCGTTTCCCCACTCCGAGGGCAAGGTGCCTGTGAGCTGACTTGTTTCTGAGTTGTCAGATCCAATGAACAATTGGCTGAGTGATGGGAAGGAACCGTTTTGCCCCCAAGCACTTGGCAAAAGCCCTGTCAAAGCCATGTTGTAAAGGCTCAAAGTGGCTAGGGCAGCAAATGATCCTGGGTCGCCCCATTCAGGTGGTGCAGTGCCTGCAAGCAGGTCAGCACTCAAATAGTGACATGCTGCCGTCATATGCAGAGGCTCAAGTTGGCTAGGGTATGCCAAAGCGATATTGGCAAGGCTCAAATTGGCTAGGGCAGAAGATGATCCTGGGTCACCCCATTCAAGTGGTAAACTGCCTGCGAGCAAATCAGCAACCAATCTGGGATATGCCAAAACCGTTACTTGGGCTTAAACTTGTCAAATCAGCTAGGGCAGGAAGTCAAATTGGCTAGGGCAGGAAATGATTCCAGGTCACCCCATTCAGATGATGAGTGCTTGCAAGCAAGTCAGCAACCAACTGGGATATGCCAAAACCGTTACTTAGGCCGGAATTTGTCAAATCAGCTAGGGCAGGAGGTCAAATTGGCTAGGGCAGGAAATGAGTCCAGGTCACCCCATTCAGTAAGTGCTTGCAAGTAAGTCAGCAACCAATTTGGGATATGCCAAAGCCACTTATACAGGCTCAAATTTGTCTGATTGGCTAGGGCAGGTGATCCCGGGTCATTCCAGTCAGGTGGTAAAGTGTCTCAAAGCAGGCCAACACCCAGTTGACAGCAATGATGATAATGATCGCTTTTCTTGCACATCTGACAACCGTATCTGACAACAACTTTGCCACAGATGCAGAGTTTCCTGAGATGCTTCCGATATGGACATCCAGCTGGTTGCAATGCATATAGCTTTCTGAAGACATGAACTCCAAAGTTGCCACAAACACAGGCTTACCTGAGATGCTTGTGTGACTGGCATTTGTCAAAACGTCTACAGGGCCTTTGTCAAATCATCTGCGTGCAATGCTCTACCTGACAACATCTAACAGAACCCCCAAAAGCTGCCATAGCTACAAGCTGACCTGATATGCTTGTGTGAGTGAGAAGCAGTTGTGACAAGCTCCTGAATGCTCCTTGCTGTCCCCAGTCACGTGGCAAAGTCCCTTCAAGCTGAGTGAAGCTCAAGTTCAAGATCTGCAAGTGCGGGGAAGCGCCTGGCTGGGCCCAAATAGGTGGAAGCGTCCCACTTAAGTCAGTCGTGGACAAGTCAAGGCTCTGCAGCAGAGGGAAGCTGCCATTCGTCGCCCAGGCATCTGGCAAAGGGTATACGCCTTGCGCCAGGCTCAGGTTGACAAGGCTTGACAAACAGCCCATGGATTCCCATGTGTCGAAAGTGGTGTTCGGGGGCAGGACTGCTGAGATCTCGTATCCTGCAGGGTCAAAGGCGTCTTGCCAGCCAAGGCTTGAAAGAGTTGCAAGCTCGCAAGTGGATGCTTCTGGAGCTGCTTCAGGGGATGACGCTGAGGGAGCATCAGCTTGGTTGGCTCGACTGCTCTGGTCGGAAGGGGACATTGGTGATTGGCCATGTGCGAAGCTGCAAGCAATGAAGGCATACTTAACGACACAAGAAGGCAGTGCATGCCGGCGGCGTGACGGCATGGAATCACTTGGTGATCATCAGTTGAATGCAGCTGAGAGGATGTGCGTACGATGGGATGTTCAGCAAGCCGAAACGACCCTGCACTCAGCGCAGCAGCCATCAGCGATGTGCGACGCATATGCATCCGACTGTTGCACGTCTTGGAAGGCCCAACGCTTCCTGCTGCTGTTCATCATGATCATCATTGAGGGCACATGAGTACAAATTGCTAAGCCTTTTAGCACTGTTAGTAATTTGTGCTAAGAGGCTTCATACAATTTCTTCAATCACTCACAACCATTGGATCAGCCAGCTAAGCTTGCCTGGTCATTGG
>BDIU01000101.1:28212-55092 GCA_002118135.1 Trebouxia sp. TZW2008
ACACAAGTGTCACATGCTTATTGCATGTGATTCTGCCAGCGGTCTCCTGTGATTTATCTACATGACATTGCATTCTGCACTAGTTCTACTCAGGCAGTCTTTAACACAGTCAAATATGTATATATACCCCAAATCATTTCGCTACACAAAAAGCACGCACTTGATTCCATAGCAGCATTGTGCGGACGTTCCAGACAGTGAAAGATATCAATGAGGTTGACCTGCAATAACTAGTCTGCTTGCCTACCGGCTGGACTTCTATGACAATGAAATTATTGATTCATTGATGTGCATGCAAATTGCAGTGCTTGTGCTGTGAAACAGGCGCGATATATATAGCGCAACCACAGCTTCAAGACACCATGTGTAGCAGTGTGAGGAATTAGCACCTCGCCATCTAGCTAGCAATGCTTTTATCCCATACGCGCTCTGTAACAATGGTTTCGGATGACACAGCCCAAATGCTGCTGCATTTTGATCATGAGCAGGCGTTCACGTTGTTAGGCAGGGCTGAGCTGCCCATCCGGACTTCAAGTCTCGAAGCTGGTGCATCACAATTGAAACACATTTGTTGGCCATCATATGCATGTGCATCTGCTCATGAGTGATCACAGCAGAAACTGTAACACTTTCCTGGGTTTCATTCTAGCACTGCAAGCCGGCCAGCATGCATAGAAACATGCAAAGTGGACAGTGATACTTGGGCTACTTGATACACAACTCAACACACTGGAAGTCTTGTTCAACATCTGAACCAGCAGCCCAGCTAAAAA
This sequence comes from Trebouxia sp. TZW2008, assembly GCA_002118135.1. NCBI lineage: Eukaryota > Viridiplantae > Chlorophyta > Trebouxiophyceae > Trebouxiales > Trebouxiaceae > Trebouxia > Trebouxia sp. TZW2008. The sequence continues at coordinate 28,986 of BDIU01000101.1, forward strand.
GACTTTGCAACTCCTCAAGCCATCAATCCTCAGAGCAGCCAAACAAACTGGACAAACATGACACGCCTTTGCACAAGGACCTAGAGGGCTGAGCATTGCAGAAGCTATTCTGGCATGCAGCACTAAAAGCATGACAGGCTTGACACAAAATAGCCAACTTTATTTGAGTCTGTTTGCCGCATAAAGTGGCTGCTGACAGAAATTACCTCCCTACTGCTGCCTCCACAACACATAATCTGGAGATTCAACAACAATCATGCCACAACATTGTTTTTCTGCCGGATTTGGGCATTTTGTTTATTCTTTTGAAGCAGAATCCGGGATATGGCGCACAGATGCATAGGTTGCAACTGCTTCTTGCCAAAGCTTTATTGCTAGATGAAATCCTCTTGGCATGTCAACCTCTGAATCAGGCACAGTGTCAATGACAACACTGTCATGACTCATGGCAGAAGCTGAGCCACCAGGATCAGAATTGAGCATGACATTGGCATGTCCAACTACAGAAGCTGAAGCGGTAGCTGCATCAACTGGGCAGCTTCTAAATTGAGAAGATTCCACTGAAGAGGAAGAAGAGTCTGCTTGGCAGCTGCCAGGAAGTGGCAAAAGCTTATCAGCACTGGAGTGTCCAGTCCTGTCAGCTTCACTGGCAGCTGCTGTCAAGACTGCTGTGATGTTTGGTGATTTATCCTTAGTCACGGCGTCAGTGCTGCTGGATGCATGACTGCGCCGTATGTGGATTGCTTTTGGAGGCCAAACATCAAAGGACAAACCCGCATCATTGAAGACATGAGCTTCGCTGATAAACGGTTTTGCCTGCAGCAGCATGACAGCCATTGAAATATATGCAGTCAAAATGGTCACAGGACCACATCAAAAGATTTTTTTCCTTTGGCTTTTTATTTTTCACAGGGCGTGTATAGGAAAGGCCCACATCATGAAAGACGTGGGCTTTGCTTATGCCTGCAGCAGCATGACAGTCATTCACACACCCACCCTTGCAACCAAGATGTGCTGTGCACTGCTAACAGTCGTTCAAACATCTGCCCTTGCAACCAAGATGTGCTGTGCACTGCTAACAGTTGTTCAAACATCTGCCCTTGCAACCAAGATGTGCTGTGCACTGCTAACAGTCGTTCAAACATCTGCCCTTGCAATCAAGATGTGCTGTGCACTGCTAACAGTCGTTCAAACATCTGCCCTGGCAATCAAGATGTGCTAGGCACTGCTACAGTACGCATGTGCAATGACTATGTGCTACAGACATGGGTGTCTGGCAAAGTATGTGAAGTCCTCATTGCAACCGGGGCTGCCAAACTGCACAGCTGAAGCACAGCACACAAAGCATACTGTGTGCATCTTTAGGGTGTTGGCGATGCTGGGATGCAATTAGTTGTCTTGTGATGCTTGGTTTTGCACTGTTTCACAGCCTATCACATGCATCAGGAGTTATCCACTTTGCACCGTCATGACCAAGCAATGGTGCAAACTGCATTGGATTGTGACCATACATTGCATTTTTTAGCAAAGATGCTAGTTGACGATTTGACGGTTTGACGATCTGACGATTTGATGATTTGAACAGCGGTAAAGTCAAGATGGTGAGGGCCTTACCAGATCACCTTGCCGCGTTAGGGCAATATCAACCCTCAGCATGACATGCTCAGCCATTTGAATGGGCCAATAAGATGACGTAACAGCCTTTGCCGCACTTTTTGCTACTTGCACGAGCATATTGTGCATGCTTTCCTCCCGCCAAATTGGGAACGGGAAATAGCTGACTTGGAACTGATCCACATGGCTGCTGTTGAAGTCTATTCCCGCCAACTCTTCATATGTCATGAGCCAAGGCTGTATCACTACAATCACAAATCAACATGCTGACACGTCAAATCACATGTATCCGGTGTAGCTTGCCCTTCTTGCACAAAGTTTGACTTTGAATAAATGCCATACGACAGACAACCAAAAGGAAAAGTGCCATGACAGAATGATATCATGATGCGACTTTGCATGTACCAGAGAATTGGTACAGAAACATGCCGCACTGCTGGTGAGGGTGAAAGGCAACGTTTGCCTGCTTTGTCACACAGCAATACGATGCATATGCATGCAAGCATTTGATGCACTGAGGCAGTGCATGTACTGCCAGACATATATTCGCAGGCCTGCTACAAGCATAACATCTCACTAGACTTCCAGCAGCGTGCTCGTCACATTACCCTTCATCTGTTGACTCAGTCTGCAGCTGCGACCAGAATTTTGGTGTCAAGTGAAAGGCCACAAACATGATGGAAGCCAATGCTCGGCATAGGGGCAGGTATGGGTTGTGCTTTGTTCAGCAATAGGGTTTGTGTACCTTGCTCAGGGTCTACAGGAGCTCTGGAGAAGAAGTGCTGAGGTAGGGTTACGTTCCACACGTAGACCCTACGCTGCCCATGAGCGTCATATTCATGGAAGGCAGGCGTATATACCACTGCTGTGTCGTTGGGGCTTCCTGTGGCCTCTGCACCTCCCACCAAGTATACCCTGCAGTTGCAGAGTTTGCAGTTCATTTCCATGTTCTGAACACATCAATGACTGGGAAGGAATTGACTCCAATCACCTCAACACTGCATACAGACATGGTACCCACAGCCGAACATACAAAAGCTCACAGATATTGACACCGACTGGAAGTCACAGCCAAATATGCAAACACTTAAAGACACAGACGCAGTTCTGGGTTCCAGATTGCATCTGTACTCATTTCTCTCCATATGTGGAATGAATCCCCACGAGTGTCACTCCTCCCCACAACAGTTTTGAAACAGCATGCGCTGATCACATTCAAACACACTGTCATGCAGACGGAATGCATACAAATTTACACCTGGATTCATTCCTCTCCATATCTGGAATGAATGGCTGCAACAACCACTCTCCACCATCACACCCTTTGACAGGGCATGTGCTAATCACAGTGACATGCACAAACATGCATACAGACTAGTGTGGAGCTGCACCTGTATTCGTTCCTCTCCATGTCTGGAATGAATGGCTGCAACAACCACTCTTCACCACATGACTCCTTGATAATACGCTCAGCTGCTTTGAACAGCTGCTGTGCATCATGCAACATATTTTCCAAGTCTTTGGCTGATGCAAGGATTGCTGCCTGATCGCTGCCACATTGCTCTTCTTCGTGATGATGGCCAGCGCCATCTGTTGATTGGTGCATGCTTTGCCCGCTACCTTGAAGCCCAGGATTCAAACTGCATGCTGCGCTGTGCGCGCTGCGTTCCGTCTCAGCATTTGAATTGCATGCTGCGCTGGGTGTGCTGTGATTGGCTGATGATGTGTCAGATGCTGAATGCTGGCTGCCAGCATTGCAGCTGCTTGAATTCAAGCTGTGCGCGCTTTGCATGCTGGGCATGCTGAGCTTGGGGGGACTCCAGTTGGCGCAACTCCTCAGCGTGAAGGTCAGCACATTCTTTGCACATGCTGCAACACAAAACAAGTCACCAGAAGTCAGACCTGTGCAATGAAAAGCGCAGCAAGCTGCCAAGCGACATGCTGTCACAACACGATTTGTACTGCTTGTCTGCCTTTCAAAACATCTGCTAACTTTGCATCAAGCCCAACTGGACAGATGCCCTTCTGCATTGTCTCAAAACTGTCTGAGAGCTTGAAATTTCCTGTCACTGAAACAGGAGGGCCTGCTGGTCATATGGCGATATGCCAAGAAAAGCCAAAGAATCAGACAAGTGTTCACACGGTTTAGCTAACTTGCTGATTTCAGCGTCTGCGGTGATGCTGCATACAAGCCAACACAAGCAAACAATTTATCACCAGCCTTGAGGTAACTATTGGTAAACAGCAGCACACCTGAGTAGTTTCGCTTGATGAAGTATTTGCGAATGGGTTTTGTTTTGTCCTCCTGGTTTGTCTGTTGGATAGTCTGTGCGTCTGAGTCTGGCTCCAGCTCGCGCACAGCTTCCAACAGAGCTACTGCTGTGGCTCTTATGTCATCGCCGCTGATGAGTACAGCTTCTTCTCTCAAGTAGCGGGATGAGAAACACAAGTCGTGTTGCGTTTCTATCTTGACAGGTACTGGAACCACAATGCTTGGAATGTGGGAAAAGCGGTTTGCTGGGTCTTCGTAATAGTAAGCTTGCAACACATTGTGCATAATTGCCTGCAAAGGAAACAAGGTGATGTTAGCGCATGAAAGGATGCTGTGCCTTCATGACAGTAGGCTTGCAACATGTTGTCTATGATGATCTGCAAATGCTAACAGTTTTGCAGCATTCAAATGGTGCTATACCTACGAGGCACTGGTAAGAGGGAGAACAAAGCAGTCCTTTGCGATTTTGCTCATATAATCAACCAGAACCCACACAAGGTGCATGTTGCGTAAAATAATCTCAGATCAACACTTCCTTGGAAAAAGATGTTTGCGCTCTGTTCAATCTTATTGACCACAAGTCTCTGTGCATGACATTGCATAAGAGACTGCTCATCCACCTGCCCAAGAAGGCAGGCGCACAGGAAGCTGCTTAGGCAGTTGCATAGGAAGCTGCACAGGAAGCTGCACAGGAAGCTGCACAGGAAGCTGCAGAAGCATCACCTTGTCCAGCCGCCAGTGGTACTCAGCCAATTCAGGCAAGCTCACACCCCCTGAAGCTGCAAAGAACCTGCCCAGAAGCTGGATGATGGTGTGTACATGCCAGGCTGTGTGATCTCCGTATGCGTCTGTCACATGCGCTGCTGACCAACTGTCTTGACCGTGAACAGCATTCATGGTTGGAATGGCAACCACATAACCGTTTAGAGGCTGCACTTTAATGGCTGTAGAGTTGTAGTCTGACTTCAGCACAAACCTCTCAGCTTCACCAGTGGCTTCCACAACCTGCACATTGTGTACGCAATGAGTCATGCATGGCAGCAGTGGCTGGATATCACTGAAGCTTGAATGAAGGCTGAATGAAGGTAACAAGCTAGGGAAAATCTAATGCTGCTGCTACACTCAGCAAACCATTTTGACCGCAAGCAGATGACAGAACACACATGATGAGTCAGGCACACATGAAGAAGAGTGTACCTGCCAGAAGGTCTTGGCTGTTGTCACGTGCAGATCCTTGAAAGATGGACCTCCCTCCACTCTGCATTCACGTCAGAGATTGAACACGTGGTGATGGGTCGAATCAAGAATGCATTTGCACAGATCCACAATGGCTCTGCACAGGTTTGACTGCAGCTCAAGAAGGTGCTACTTTGCTAGAGCTCATGTCGTGTCCACAAGCGACGCAACAGAGTGTTGAGCAGCCCAAGCAGGTGCTCTCTTGCTACAGCCTAAGTCATGTTCAGATGCAAAGCATGCACAGACAGGTGGTGACAACATGCAGATTGATCAATGGATGATACACAACCACGAGGTACAAGTCATTGATGCATGTGCAGCCAATCTGTGTGAGCTTGGAAAAAGAATCAGTACACAATCAAGAGATGGTTCTCCCTGATGCAAGGCATGTGCACTCAAGAAATGTGAACTCACAGAGTGAGTTGGTACATAGTCATGAGGTGCGTGCCATTATGGCACAGCATTTGCAGCCAAGTGGTGCAAACTTACAAAGTAAGCTGTTACATTCAGAAAGGTACATATCTCCCAATGTGGAGCATGTGCATTCAAGTTCAGAGGACTTGAAAATGAGCTAGTACACATGCAAAAGGTACTTTGGCAGAATCACAATAGCGCATTTGGGCTCAAGTTGCAGCTCAAACAAGTGCTGTGTTGCTACAGTCCAAGTCATGTGCGCATGCGAGTTGTATGCAGTCAATTGAAGTGAGCTTACAAGGTAAGCTGGTATACAACCAAAAGGTACTTTGGCAGCATCACAGTAGGAGACTTGGTCTGAAGCTGGAGCTCAATGACTTCGTTGAGGCTGATTTCCCGCCGTGACTTTCCCTCCGTTCTTGCTGTGTTGGCAATTTCAGGTACCCACCAGGCTTTTGGTATCTGCAAGCCATCAGACTTCTCAGCTCAAAACAATGCACGTACAGTTTAAAGGGTGGATTGCAAGCACCATTGTTACTGTTTTGACAATTCAAGCACCCACCAAGCCTTTAGAATCTGCATGCAATCAGACTTCTTGGCATGTCAAAACAATTGTAAACGCGGATTGAGGGACTCAACAACATAAGGATTTCCTGCAGAACTGTTTGACAATCTTAGTCGCAAAACCAAGCCTTTGGTAACTGCACGCAATCAGACTCCTCAGCTCAGAACAGTGTGACTACAGTGAAGGGGTGAATTGCAAGCAGTACTGTTGTTCCTGTGTGAGACACTTGAGGCACCCGCCATGCTTTCAGAGTGATACTGTCTGCTTTGTCAGCAAAACACACATTGCAAGCACAGTTTGAGGATGTCAACACAACTTACACATGAAGGGCTGTTTCAGCTGCATGAGGCAGACCCCATGCTTTTTTGGCACGCCAGTAAGCTTCTCAGCATGTCGTTGTAAGACCAGTTTGTTGCTGTCACTGCACAAAGCGATGTGTGCGTGGTTATGCTGGACAAGCTGCGCAGAATGTGAGCAAAGTCTGTCAGCAACAAACAAGACTGATCAGATTTGTTGGCTGGCCAAAGCATGTAATCTCTCTCTCTGTACAAAGAGAGAATGCACAAGCAAACGCCGCGCGCTGCTTGCGCTTTCTGCTGTTTGGCTGTCATGACAATTGACGCAACAGCCTCTTTTGCACAGGGCAAGGAGGCCAGCGAGGTGCAGCGTATAGCCTTCACAAGTTGACAAGTACCCAGCGCTCCATGCGTGAAGCTGAGTGCCTTTCAAGTCAAACTGACTTGATTTTGAGCGACAGTGCGAAAGTTGCTAAGGAGACCAGCTCTCTCAATGACATGGCAGAATGACTACGTATACAAGGCAGCAAGTTGCACAAAGGGAGAAGGTGAACACACCATGAGGTCTTCTCCCAGAGGTTGTTGTGAAGTCACAGTGAGCCTGTCTTTGAGACCAAGTAACCAGGTCAACACCTGATCCGTCACTCCCGCCTCGACTTTGACGGGCTCCCAATCGAAAACGCAGTCGTACTCCATGACGTACAGCAGCTTTGGGCGCGGGCTTGTCGTCTGCCGTGATACCGACTCCGCTTTGAGTCCGGAACTGGAAGTTTGCAGACCTGCATCACTGGCGGCGGCCGCTGCGAAGATTGCCGCGAAGCAGCAAGCCAGGACGGTTGCTCGTGAGGAGCGCATCGTTGCCACGGTACGAAAAATGTCCCTGCTGAGGTCTGCGCTATGCATGCACGAGCGCTCCGTTAGTAACGAGGTTAACGAGATTCAGTGTCGTGGATGCTTCGTTGCGTCCGAGGCGCACTGTCAATCATAACGACAGATTTCATAATGAACCACGAGATGGAGCGCTGACGCGTCGGTCGCCTCCTGCTGCTTGCTGGCGATGACACTTCATGCCATGGTGACACATGTTGCAGATCGCTGCAGCAGAGATCAGCTTTGAACTTGAGCAATGGGGCAACAGTTTGAGGCCACGAGCAAATTCATCAGGTTCGGATGTTGCCATTAATCGGCACAACAGATAGGCCAAAGATCTGTTGCAATCGTCTAGACAAGAACATTCTCGACAACAGCATCACAAGCTGACCAGCAACAACAATCTTCAACAAGGCTTGTCACACTGAGAGGTTCTGTTGCATTCCGACAGTTTCAGTCATATGCAAACAAGTGGTGCATCCGCTGCCAATGACCGCCTTTCCACAGTCATGAATGCAGCTTGTAACGATAGCAGTCCTAAATGGCAGCACCTGCGCTTTGCACATGCTGCTTGCTGCGTGATTGCCTGTATGCCTTGGGCTGCATGATTGGTTCCTGTTTGCTCTTGGAGGTTGCTGGCTGTGCAACAGTACTGTTGTTAGGTTCTGCTGATGACGTCCCTGATGCAGAAATCTGTGTTGCAGCATTTGATGCCCGCGATGGTATTGATAGACGTCCAGCGCACCTCCACCTGCAGAAGGCACAGTAAGGTGTAAAAGCTAGGAAACAGGGCAGCTTTTGCAATTTCTGTTTTGTGTTGGGGAGACTGCCCGTTTCTTCTCTCATTCCCGTGTTTCAAGGTCCTTTTGCAGAGGAATGCAAGAGTTGGAGGCATGTCTCGACAACTCATTGCTGCATTGATCACACACAGGCGCTTTGTTTACGTCCTGTAACCGCAAACAATTGCATGGCTCAACTGGGTAATTGTATGACTCTGAACATAGGAGATCGCTTGACACATTAGCTAAAGAGTTCGAATCACCTTGTGGAAGGGTCCTTCCTCAATGCCCGCTCAAACACCCAAGTGTCCACCACTTTGAGCGGTGTATCAGGACTGCCGGCTACTAGTTCTCGCCTGGCGTTGTACACTGCAAAGCTTTGCTGGCTTGGGATCTTGACTGTCATTTGAACCCACGCAGTCTTGTCGTCCTGTAAACAGCAAAGAGCGGTTGCAGCACTGGTCAAGCCTATACGAGAGTCCAAAGGACTGCCTGGCCTTTCAAGCGGCAAAGCTTTGCTGGCGTGAACTCTTGACTGTCATCTGTACCCAAGCAGATTTGACATCCTACAAACAGCAGAGAGCGGTTGCTGCACTCGTCAAGCCTATACGAGAGTCCAAAGGACTGCTGGCTACTACCTCTCGCCTGACATTATACGGAGCAAAGCCTTGCTGGCTTCGAATCTTGACTGTCATCTGTACCCAAGCAGTCTTATCATCCTGCAAACAGAAAAACGCTGTTGCAGCAGCTGTCAAGCGCATGAAACAACCAAAAAGACTGCTGGCTACTAGCTCTTGCCCAGCGATCTACGCAACAAAAGTTTGCTGACTGGGAATCCCGACTGTCAATTGTACTCAAGCAGTCTTGTCATCCTGCAATGTAAAATACAAGGTTCCTGATGACATATACTTCAAAGCTGCTGACAAGGCGCGTGTTACACACACCAAATTGCACGGCTGGGAAGGGGGCCAAGGGGGGCAAGGGGTAAGGAGGGGGTTGGGGGGGGGTGGTGCAGGGTAGTGCTGGGCACCCTGGACTTTACCTTGGCAGTCTGCGTTGGCTTTGCTCACTGGCAGTACAGTAGTTCAACGGGACATACTTTAGGCAGTCTCATGCAAACAGCAACATTGTGTCAGGCAGCTTGGAGAAAACAAGAAAAGTCTACGCTGTTAGGCGCTGTAACGGGAGCCTCTGTCTAAACAGGCAGCCTGGGACAACTGGGATCCTACCTTGGGGTTTTGCGCCATGATTCTGCCTTGCACAATCTCCAAGTCTTTGAGGGCAGGTCGTTTGAACATTGACCAGCGCACCGTTTTCCAGCCGCCATCTTGCCTGGCTTTAATTTCACGCTTCATGTCGCTGAAAAGCACTGGAGTTGTTGCCTGTAGAAGCAGTAGACATGACTGCTAAGCTTGTGCTTTGTAGCCTTGAAACAGCCAGCGTTGTTGCAAGATACATGGCTAGTTGGCTGACAAGAAATGTTCTCATGCCCAAGCGAAAGCTTCATGCAACTTCAGGAACTAGGCAGCATAACTTTAAAACTTTGACAAAACTAGACACTCATAGCAAGGTGTTAGGAGGGAGGGGGACGAGGGTTGCGGAGCAGAAAGAGGAAGAAGGGAGGTTTTGGGACTGAAGGGGAGGGATGGAAGCCCAGGTGGGCAGGGGCAGGGGGTAAGGGGGTTTGGGTTGGCAATGGAGTATACCTGCCTCAGTCTTGACTGATCACCTTCAGCCAGCAATTGACAGGTCTCCTCATACACTTGCAGCGCTTCTTCCTTGAACGATCGCAACCCAAAGCCCTTGACATTGCGTTTCAGCTTTGCCAATGCGTACATGGACTTCAGGTTACTCAGCGTGCGTTCTTTTCGCAGACGCCAGCCTTGCAAAGTGAACCAGGATTGCAGCAATGGTAATTGCACGCCAGGGCCCCTGACAGCTGTCACACAATCAGATCAGTCATCAGCAGTGACTCACTGGCAGCCAGCCATGAGCAATGGGTCATGTGCAAGCCAAGGAAGAGTCCTGATCTATACAGTCAGCATATGCCAGCCTTGCAAAGTGAACCAAGATTGCAGCAATGGTAACCGCACGCCAGGACCCCTGACAGCTGTCACACAGTCAGATCAGTCATCAGCACTGACTCTCTGGGAGCCAGTCATCAGCAATGAGTCATGTGCAAGCCAAGGAAGAGTTTCTGATCTGTACAGCCAGCATGTGCCAGCCTTGCAAGAGAAATCAGCATTGCAACAGAGGCAATTGCACGCCAGGACCCCTGACAGCTGTCACACATCAAGATCAGTCACCAGGAATGAATCACAAGATGAGACATCACTTGTCTCATTGGTTGAAGCAGAGGTGAAGTGATTGCATGATTAAGCTTAAGAGCATGCCCCTGAAAGCTGTCTGACCTTGGATCCAGTCATATGCAAGTCATGGTTGCCTTATCGATACTCATGAGCCAGCCTGGCATGAGTCATCATTGATACAGTCAACAACATGAGCCAGCCACAGAACATGATCCAGGATTACAAAATTGGCAGCCTCAGAGGGTAATGCAGGCGCCTGACATTTCTACACACCGGATCTGAGTGTGCAGGGTTTTCAGAAATTCTAGAAACCTTTGAACTTTCAACTGTGTTAGGTAGGGTGTGGGGTTCAAGGTGGTTTTGCGGTTTACGTGGGAGGGTTTTGAGGTCCAGTGTGGAATAATGCTGGGGCATGCAGGCGGGTCAGTCACCTGTATGGCTCCATCAGCACATTGGGACTGATGAAAACTGCCTTGATCATGCCCCCACGCATATGAGAGACAGGTCCCATATTTTGCTTCTGTCCTGCAGCCTTTTCAGGCTTGCTTGGCTTTTCTGCAGTAGCTTGCTCGGCAAAGCTTCTGCAAAACAGGGGGATTGAGTTGCTGGAGAAGTCGAGCTGTGTTGCAGCGGATGATGCAAGGACATGTTTGCTTACCTGGCATGCTGCATTGATGCTGCCATCGATAGCCGAGAGTCTACTGCCATGTTGCTTTGCCATACTTGACAGGGAGCAATTGTCGCTGCTTGACATAGGTTTTGTGCTTGCAAGGACAGTAAAGGTGCCTGCGTCGCAGGCATCAACCCAGCTTCAAACGTCTGGCTGACTTGGTGGCCGGATAGCAGCGCATAACGAAACTTTCTGCGACACACCTGCATTGTATGTCCAGGCAAGCCTCCGGCCAGGCCTGCGGATGCATGATGCCAAATTGATGTGGCTTGCACTCGCATCAACCATGCCTGACGAAGCAGCCGGCATGATGCCATAGCGTCGCTACCCGCGACGGAAAACGCTTGAGCTTTATAGCATCGTGCTATGCTGTAATTGGATCACGCAGGATTGCTATTGCTCTGCTGGCATCAAAAAGGTCTAGCGCATATCAGCTTTGACAAAACGAACGAGCGCAGCATGCCACAGCTTCACAATCAGCTGACCGAAGTTGACCGAAGACCAAATTGCTGACTGTGATGTCGAGCACTTCGTTTGCCCTCAGTTCCTGCGCTTGAATCTGTTCGTGCAAGCAAATATCGCTGGACTGTAGATCTGTATGGGGCGGGCCTGTCTTGGGAGCAGCGTCGTTTGTCGCTCCTCGCGATGCCGGCGATCCAGATGTTCGGCAGGCGTTGGGCACTTGCAGCAGACGACGTGCCCGTGCTCGCTTTTCCAGCAGCAATATTCCACGCCATCTGGTTCATCTTCCTGGTTGTGGGATTCTCAGCCATTCAGAGACCGAGCAGCTGCTCGAACACAGCATCGTATCAAACCTGCATAAGCGGACTTTTCATATGCTTCTTCCTGTCGACGGTCCTCGAAAGCTGGCTGGTGTGGGAAGGACTCAGAGGTGCGCATTACGCACCTATGCTGTTGACTCGACAGCCTCTCAGCCACTGGTTTTGTGGTACAGGCAGCATCTTTGAAATAGAAAAGCGTAAGCGAGTGGTACCTTTGCTATATGGTCAGACAGCGGTGTTTGTGCTAGAGACCGCTTTCTTGAGTGAGTGCCATATGTGTATCTCATTTTGTGCTGTCTTGAAGTTCCATAGACAAGCTTGGTCGTTAGCTTGCTTGCATGACATTTGGTAGTTGTTCTTTGTTGCATGCTGCAGCTTGTTGCCAACCAATGTCCTGATTACATTTGCAAGCACCTGTTCACCTGCTCATGCAACTGTAGCTTGTGCATAATCATCTTGCGCCTTGTTGTTCACACTGACACCAACCTGTACATGATACAAGCCCAAGTGACAGAAAGCATTTGACTACATGCATCGACTCTGATGCAATCCTGTGGACGGTGTTGATGGCAGCAGGCACTGAATCAAGTGCTCTGCAGTCAAAAACTTGAGACGCTCTGGCAGCGACATCTTGTGTTGTATATTTGCAGTTTTTGGGGCAATTTTAATCTTCCGGAAGCGTCCAGATTGCTATGAGCTTCATTTCAGCTTGTTCAGCAATCTTAAGGAGTAGTCTCAGCAACATCTTCCACTGTGTATCTGCAGTTTTTGGGACGGTATTGATCTTCCGGAAGCGTCCAGATTGCTACGAGCGTCATTTCAGCCTTTGGCATTCTCAAGGGGTGGTGGACGTCCTGATTTGGACCACATGGGGCGTACTGATTGTCATGGCTGCCTCAGTGTTTGCCACGTACAGTTTCTTCCCACAGTACAACAGCCAGAAGAGTTGGTGAGCCCCTCCATCTGCATCCTCCACCGCTAACCTTTGAGAAAGCTGCTGAAACGCTACATTCTCAGCCTACTTGCAGCTGGCTGTTGGCTATCCCAATTCTTGTCTCCCCTCAATTGCAATTCTCTATTCAAGTTGACGGCCATCATCCGCCCCAGCACATGTCGCTGTGCTAATTAAATTCAGCGCATCTCTGCCACTATAGGCAGCAAAGGTGTAGGTCTTGTCCCTGTGTATGTGCTGCAGCACACGTATGGCAAGCAGCAGGGTGACAGAGGGCGTGCAAGGGTGTGGGAGCCGATCGAATCAGGCAACTTGCCTGTTTGGTATCTTGCTGCATGGTTTGATTCTTTGTGAGTGCGTAGTCAGTGCATTCTTCAATGCAGGGAGAAATGGTCTAGGTGCTTGGCCCTGTGCATGTGCTGCAGCACAAGGGGTGCTCTGCATTGCTTTGACTGTACTATTTCACATAAGCTTCTTTGCTACGGCAGGGAAAGGAGGTGCAGGTGCTTGGCGCTATGTATGTGCTGCAGCACAAGAATGGCAGGTAACAGAGGGGGTACAGGGGTGCAGGGGGATCAGCCTGACCCTCTGGGCAGGATGTCAGAGCTGTTTGCTCAGGTACTACAACTTTGCGCAGAAGCAACACAGCATCTGCAGGGCTTTTTGTGTTCACTGATGCAGCAGCAATTTCTGTGTTAAAATTCATCAACAGTGGGCAGTTGTCTGTCCACAGCCCTCATGAAACGCACTGTGACAGACATACACCACTGAAAGGGTTTTGCAAATGAGGAAATTATATATGAAAGGTACATAAACTTCAATAAGGTTGAAACTGTAGGTGTTTGAGCATGTGGACATGGTGACAACAGACGTTCTGGCCACCTTCCTCATGGCTGCAGCTGCTCAGCAGTGCAAGCGGCGGGCAGCTGTGGCAAAGCTGATTGGGGCAGATTCCAATGGCCTTGCCAGGGCTGGTGCCCCTCCCCTTGCTCCTGCGAGGTCAGTCTTCTTCTTGATGTGCATAACAAGCCTCTTTGTACCATCTGCAATCAACAGGCTAAGCACTGTTGTCTTTGAACAACCACCAGATGGGTTTAGTGCAAAAAAGGAGGAAAGCATTGCGCCAACAGATTTCTGTGATGACACAGCATAACCAGGATGTTTGCCTCCACGTCTTCTTCAGTGTCTCAAGCCAGCAATACAAGTGATGCAATTCAAGTGATCACGATACTATATGCTTGTTGTGCAGGCAGGTCCAACACTATCAGAGAGCTACAGTCAGCACACAGTGCAACCAGGCTGCTTGCGTCCGCTTCTTCTTCAGAGCTGTACCCAAGGTCACACACATCTAGCAACTGTGCTAGAACTTGAGGTCAACATTGTTTTCACACAACTGCTTTGTGCACGCAGGTCCAACATTGAGAGGACTGCAGTCGGCTCACAGTGCAACCAGGTTGCTGGCGTCCTCTTCTTCTTCAGAGTGTGAGACCTCAATGCAAGTGAGTACTATTTGATGACCATGAGGCTATATGATTTTTATTGGATGCAGGTCCAACACTGTGAGAGAGCTACAGTCAGCACACAGTGCAAGCAGATTGTTGGCGTCCACTTCTTCTTCAGTGTCTCAGGCCAGCAACGCAAGTGAAGGCCATCAGATGGAGCAGCATGGCAGGGAGGCAGGGTTGACCAATGGGTCACATGGGGTCAGGCAGCACTTACTCACTCCCAGCGGCATTGCAGCAGAGCTCAGGTGGGTGAGCCTGACTCGCAAACTTGCATTTCACCTACTCAGGACCTCTATTGCCCACCCATGTCATGAATCTGATCTTCTATCCAAGTGGCTTCTACATCTTGCCAACATTGATGTACTCACGCCATGGCATTTTGTCTGTTTAGGCCTGAGTGGACACCTCAAGAGGCAGCACAGCGGCAGGGCCCAGAGTATGAACAGGTGGAGCCAAAAGACTTGGCAGAAGCCGCGCACTTCTGCCGGTTTGCCTTTGCAGCGTATGGCTACATGCTTTACATTTGGAGCAGACCTCAGATGGTGTAAGTCCTCTATCTGTCTGAGCTGATGTTTGTTTGGCTGTACAGTAAACTCACGTTGTAAGGACACTCAATGTAAGGACAATCTCGATGTAAGGACCACGCCATTGGTAACCAAACACTACATTCTGACTGCAGTGGCCACTTTGAGTGAAGTAAATTTGATATAAGGACAAATTTGATGGTAACCAAAGCGGTCGTTACAAAGAGAGTTTACTGCACTTCCTTATTTTATGCCATCTGTCTGCCTGTCGGTCTGCCCGCCTGCCTGCCTGCCTGTCTGCTCGTCTGCCTGCCTGCCTGTCTGTCTGTCTGTCCGTCCATCCGTCCGTCCGTCCGTCTGTCTGTCTCTCTGTCTGTCTGTGCTTGTGTCCTCTTGCTGCAATAAGCGCTGCTTCTGTGCTGCATGCTGTGCATAAAGATCTGGCAACTGAGTTTTGATTTGAGTCTAATGTGCGCTAAGCAGAGGTTGGTGTCAGCTGTGTTGTGAGCTGCATTGTAGTTGTTGGACAAGTCCTGTCAGACACTGCATGCCAAGCATATTGAGCATAACACATTTTGGTCTACATCCTTAGTACCAGCAAGCATGGCATAAGTTAACCACAGTGTCCTAGCTGAGTCTAATGTGCACAATGCAGAGGTTGGTGCCAGCTGTGTTGTGGGCGCCATTGCAGTTGTCGGACAAGTCCTGTCACAAGCTACATGCACTGCACACTGAGCACGGCAGTTGCTCTTGTGCATGATTGCAAGCATGACAGGATCAAGCGAATGAGTTGATGTGTATCGTGCAGGGGTTGGTGTCAGTTTTGTAGTGAGCACCATTGCAGATATCCTGTCAGACACTGCATACTAAATAGAACAAGCACACACAACTTTCTCTCTCTGCATGCTGACTATCAGCAAGAGCCTAGCTGAGTGTAATGTGTTTCATGCAGAGGTTGGTGTCAGCTGTGTTGTGGCCGGCATTGTAGTTGCTGGACAAGTCCTGTCAGACGCTACATGCAAATCATGCTAAGCGAGCAGCGGAAGCTACCAGACTTGTCCGAGCTGAAGGTGACTAATCACATGAACCGAGAGGCCATTCAGCAGATGACTCAGCTTCCAGACAGGGATGTGGTTTTTGTCAGATTCCAGAGTGAAGGCATCGTGCACTCGTGCCTACCTTACTTCATCGCCATTGATGAGAACAGCAACTCAGTAGGTCAGTCACTTTGTTCTGCCATTTGCTTGTGCAATCTTGTGTACTTGTGCCATCCCAAAGGGGGTTGTTAAGGAATTTGTTCCTGCTACTGGTACAAAACACAACTAGTACAAGAAGTGTACCATACATTTAGCTGTCTGTGATGTCTGCAGCGGTGGCAATCCGAGGGACCTCAAGTCTGAAAGACCATATAAGGGAGTTTGTATGACAGCATGCGGCTTCACTGCTCATTGGAAGCTGCTTCTCGTTCTGGCTACTTGCAGACAGCGCCCTGGAAGCTTTTTTGTGGCTGCAGTGGTGTCAAGGAGAGGGACGTTGAGCTTGGAAGACTGCATGACAGACTTTGTTTGCAGGCTGCTGTTTTCAGACAACAGCAATTACAGCCTCCTTGCTGCTTCTGCAGTCGACAGGCGCAGATTGCAATGTCTGCAGCGGTCTCAATCAGAGGGACATTCATTTTTGGGGATTGCATCACAGACTTCATGTGCAAGCCTGTGCCACAGAGCAATCAATGCTTTCTTGTTGCTGATGCTACTGAGACAACAGCAAAAGAGGACTTGACTGATCAGACATCACTGCTGTGTGCAGTGATGTCAATCCAAGGGACATTTAGTTTGGAGGATTGCGGCACAGACTTCATGAGCAACCCTGTGGCTTCAAAATCAGAGCAATCAGCGCTTTCTTGTTGCTGCTGCTACTGAGAAAACAAGCAAAAGAGGACTTGACTTATCAGGTATAACTACTGTGTCTGCAGTGGTGTCAATCAGAGGAACCTTGAGCCTTGAGGACTGTGTCACAGACTTCATGTGTGAGCCTGTGGATTTAGATGAGTGGATCAAGGAGATCGACACGTCTCACGGTCCCAGAAGCTTCTCAGATAGGATCCCTGAGGTCAAGGCAGCCAGTGAGTTACTTGCCAGTCATTGCCAAAAGTAATGCTTGTGATAGCCTACATGCCTTGCGACATGGGGTTGCCACTACAAGGCCCAACTCACCTATCATGCTTGCTTATGTTGCGTGAGCAGTGCAACCTTACGTTGCAACCCGTCCCAGCATTGTGGCAGCATACATGTCGCGTTTCTGCTGCTGTTGCACGTAGCACTTGCCCACATCAACAGACATCATTTCCAGCTCTGCACCCTGCAGGCGTTGCCTGAAATGAGTAGCATAGGTTGCTTTACATACACCATGATGTTAAGCAACAAGAACTGCATGTGTGCTGCAGCTCAGAGCACAGAGGCAGCAGGGCACTCAGGGATTCTGGAGTCAGCCAAAGGGGTTTTGGAAGACATTCAGTCCACTGGAGTGCTTGAGCAACTCATGCTACACCCACCGGTGCGTCAAGTCAGACACCACGCCCTTTGGCTGGGTGTCAATTGAGTACTGGTTTTGTATGTCATGCAGCTTGCTCAAAATGGCAGCCTTGCGTTGCGGCTCAATCAATGGTCGCATTCTAGAATGAGCTAAGGGAGTACTGACAGTCCACTGGAATGCTTGAGCAATTGATGCTGCAGTCACCAGTGAGTCATAGACTGTGAGCAAGTGTGCTGTTGTGCAAAGCCTGCCTCTCTTGTCTGTCTGTGCCAAGGTGCAAGGCTCAACTTCTGTCTTCTGTCCATGTGTAGGTGCAGGGCTCAAAAATCAATAGGGACTGCAGAGGGTGGCGATTAGTCGTGACAGGGCACAGCTTAGGGGCTGGGGCGTCTGTGCTAGTGGCCCTCTATCTGCGCAACTTCTTCCCAAAGTGAGTATGTGTGCGTGTATTTTCTGGTGTTGCCTATCAAACCCAAAACAAGGATGTGCACTGTGCAAGTACAGCTGCTGCCTGTCATGGCTTCCAAGAAGACGATATCCTTCTGAACTGTGCTTGACATGATCACTCACAGGTTTTTCTCGTATGTGCTTTGTATGCTTACTCATGATCAGCTTTGTTGAGGGTTGCTACGACGCTAAAGTGAATCTGCTACAGGGTTAAATGTTGGGCCTTTGCACCCCCAGGGGGCTTGGCTGACCCCCATGTGGCTGATGCAGCGAAGGAGTTCTGCACAAGTGTGCTGTTGGGCAAGGACTGGATCCCCCGCTTGACTGTTCAGTCCTTTGAGCGCCTCAGAGATGAAATGGTATGAATCTGTCCATTCACTTCTGTCATGCACTGGCATCATCTGCTGTTGGCGGAGCCCCATGTGGCTGATGCAGCAAGGGAGTTCTGCACAAGTGTGTTGCTGGGCAAGGACTGGATCCCCTGCTTGACTGCTCAGTCCTTTGAACGCCTCAGAGGTGAAACAGTACGAATCTAATCCTTCACTTCTATCATGCACTTCCGTTAAGTGCTGTTGGTCGACCCCCATGTGACTGATGCAGCTTGAGAGTTTATCTTGCTTGAATCCTTTCATAGCCTAAATTGTGGCTCATGCCTTCTTCTTCTCTTTTTCTGATTCTTGTCTCGCACTCACAAGTGCTGGCAGTGACTCGCATGACATGCTATGCAGATCATGGCTGCAGTACGCTGCAAGCAGAGCAAAGTGCGCTTCTTCTTTGGCGCTCTTTTTGGCAAGACTTGGCGGGAAGAGGACTTGTTCTACCCAGAAGAGCTGGTACAGGGCCGCGCCAACCAGATGCTGCGCCAATATGAGTCAGCTTCTCAGGTTGCTGCTATATCTTGGTGCCTTGACAGGAAGTTTTGTCAAACACAGTTGTACTGTTACGACCAGAGCCTTGAGCAGTGAGAGCATCACAACTTCACATCTATGTGGCATTTTCAACAGTGGCATTGCCACTAGCAATGTCACTGTCACTCTTCAATGTCACCAGTGCTGTTGCTGTTACGCTTGCTGTTGCTTCTCCTGTAGCTGAGGGGCAGCTCAGTAAGATTTGCGCGCCTGAATGTTGATTGCCCTGTCAATCTTGTTGCCTGATGTATGCAACTCACAGGGTTTCTGTCACCATTGGCATCACTGAAACGCTCCTGCTATACAGACTGGGGGCCGACTCAACCGGTATGAGCAGGCCAAAAACTTTGTGCCTCCTGGCCGGCTGATGTTCCTGAGGCCTGTCAAAAGTGCGGCAAAGGAGCGGAAGTCCAACAGGCAGTATGCCCCTGTTTGGATCACTGCTCAGGTACTGATTCTGATCCCTGACCCTCATCCATTTAAAAGGCTGTGCAGTGCTTGTGATCAATGCTGTGTTCTGAGGCCTGTCAAGAGTGCAGCAAAGGAGCGCAAGTCCCAACAGGCAGGATGCCCCTGTTTGGATCACTGCTCAGGTACTGATTCTGATCCCTGACCCTCATCCATTCAAAAGGCTGTGCAGTGCTTGTGAGTAAATTCTGTGTTCTGAGGGCTGTCAAAAGACCAGCAAAGGAGCGCAAGTCCCAACAGGCAGTATGCTCCTGTCTGGATCACTGCACAGGTAGTGATTCTGTTCTATGAAGCACATCCATTTGAAAGGCTGTGCAGTGCTTGTGAGTAAAGTCTCTGTTCAGAGGGCTTTCACAAGTGCGGCAAAGGAGCGCAAGTCTCAACAGGCAGTATGCCTTTGTCTGGATCACTGCACAGGTAATGATTCTGTTCTATGAAGCACATCCATTTGAAAGGCTGTGCAGTGCTTGTGAGTAAGGTTTCTGTTCAGAGGGCTGTCAAAAGTGCGGCAAAGGAGCGCAAGTCTCAACAGGCAGTATGCCTTTGTCTGGATCAGTGCACAGGTAATGATTCTGTTCTATGAAGTACATCCATTTGAAAGGCTGTGCAGTGCTTGTGAGTAAAGTCTCTGTTCAGAGGGCTGTCAAAAGTGCGGCAAAGGAGCGCAAGTCTCAACAGGCAGTATGCCTTTGTCTGGATTACTGCAGAGTTCCTGATTCAAATCCACAAACCACACCCATGTCAGAAGCTGTGCAGTGCTTGTGCGCAAATGCTGTGTTCTGAGGCCTGTCAAGAGTGTGGCAAAGGAGCGTAGATTCAACAGACAAAACGCACCTGTATGGATCACTGAACAGTTTAAATTTTGACTGTATGCCAGCACACCTGCGCTGCTGATAGGCCTATATCATGTTGCGTACCCAACAAGTGTTCCTGTCCAGCATGCCTGTCAAGAGTGCTGCAGGGGAGCGTGTTCAACAAGCAGTATGCACCTGTTTGGATCACTGCTCAAGCAAAAATTTGTTCTAACTTAGGTCAGCAAATCCGCACTGGTAAGAAGCCTACGTGGGTTCTGTGCCCATCAAATGCCGAGCGCAATTTCGAAAGACAGTATGCCTCTGTTTGCATCACCGCTAAGGCAATGAGTCTGCTCTATGCCAGCAGATGTTCACCGCTAGAATGGGTGTTGAGTACTATGCTCACAAAGAGTGTGGCTGCAAATTCAAGAGGCAGTTTTGGCCTGCACAGATCACTGCATAGGTAATCGTCGTGATCCAACTTCTCAAGGTAATGGTGCGCTGATTTCAACAAGCTACAAAGGGGGGCAGTCATGCTTGTTTGCTGTATGATGGCGGAATGTCAAACTTGATGTGCTGCTGTGCAGGAGTTGCAAAAGGAGGGAGTCTTGATTTCTCCCCGTATGATGGCCGACCACATGCCAGATTACCTAACATCAGTGCTGCAGCGCCTAGCAGAAAAGGCGGGAACTGCATTGAATTCTGGAGAAAACATGAATGGAGATTACACCATTGATGTACCCCCCAGCCCCCCTGCTTCACCCCACAGGGGTTTTGGGCGTAAGAACAGAAACAGCATGGAGGACATTCTTAGAAATAGCCTTGCTACAGGTAGGGCGTATCCTGATGCTGACAGTGACTCTTGATGGAGAAAAATGATGGCTCTTGCAATGCACTGTATGACATCATGCAGTGTACGGCACCAGCGCATATACTGACATGTATAGTATTTGATATCCGTTTTTTATCAAGGTGTTTTGCAACACCAAGTTTTGTGTTGATTGCTTCAGAGTAGTGTTTGGATTAGATTTGATGTCTTTAGGCACGATAGCTAGCACTGATGATCAACTTTTCTGCTAGTTTGTATTGACTTCTGCTGAAGGGCTCAATAACAGTCAGACAATAGCTTCAAGTCTGGTAGCTGCACTGGGGATCTGCTATGCTAGAGTACGAATGTGTGTTACATCCTAATTCATGGCCCAACTGCAATGAGCAACCATGATTTGGTGTCAGCAATAATCTCTGCATTCAATCAAGCAATGTGCTTTTGGATCAGCAACAATGATGGCAATGGCCGACAAAAGTTTTGATAGTCCTGCTTCCAGAGACATCATCGGTGGCATTCATGTGCGCAAGTGGCAATGAATGCAGAGATTATGGTTCACGTTCAATCAGCAGCTGAGCTTTGACAACAAGGAGAATGCACTTCTGTCCAAGGTCAGCCAGCAAACTTGATGACAGCCAGCAAACTTGTTGACAGCTGTTCAGTCATGCACACAAATGCTGCTACCCCACAAGCTTGTCACGCCAGAAGGGCTGCACTGTGTAACAGTGTAGCAAGGGCAGAGAAAACTTTTTTCGGCAGCGATATTTACAGTGTGCGCAGCGTGAGGTGAATGTGTCTGTGCTGTGTGACCCCTTGTCCTACAAAACCTAGCTTCCTAGATAATCACAGCTGGGGGAAAGCAGGCCCTTATGCCTGCTGGCAATAAAGCCTAAGAACTATGAAAGCATGGTGTCAACAGAATCTTTGGCACACGCCGCTGCGTGTAAGCAATTCTGTGTTTGACTTTGACCGAGCAAGGCAAAGCTATTAGTATTATTGCGACTACTGACACCCAGCAAAATTCACGTAAACAGCAAAGACACAAGTGATCTGAGCTGATCTAAATTAGCTTGAATGATCTGGATCAACCTGAATTGCTCAATTGAGATCAGCAAAGCAAAGACATAAGTCAACGCTGAATGATGCCAACTAAGAACAGCAAAGGTATAACTAATTATAGTGATATGACAGCAGTAATACGTAAAGACAAAGCAAAGCCACATCAGCAGCGCTGGATATTAGCAGCAGTGGTGTGTAGTGTACGAATAATTGCTTGCATTCATGCTTCTAAACAGGCAACTATGTGCTCCGTGACAAGCTGTCATTTGCATTTGATCATATTGGCAAGCAGCAGAAGGAGGTGCGCATGCAGTAGACTTGATGATAGCTAGCCAGTCAAGCACCACAGTTCTGCAACCCAGGAACAGCACTCTATGCGCACAACAGCCAACAAGTCAATCCGAAGCAACTAATGCCCATGTGCAAAGCGGCTGCATGAACTGCTATTTTCTGTAGGAAAACATGGCTTGCACAGTCGCAAAACAAAAGCCAGCTGGTTTCTGTCAAAAATGCATAATTCGGAAGCTTTTCTTCAGCAGGCTCTGCTAAATGCATAATGCCAAAATTGCAAGACACTACAGCACTCAAGATTCCCGGGCTATCACTCAGCCGAGAGTACTAGATGAGCCCAATCCAAGTTGACTTCCTGATTGGACAAGAAGTCGTCCCGAAAGTTGGACCCCTTTAGGACTACCTAGGATTGCAACCTTGTAGATCTAAAGATTCTGTTGCACCCTTTCAGAATCGCACGCAGACTGTCCTCACAGAGTTCTTGAGATCTGCACCATTGCGAAGCTGCAAGAATCCGCACTGTGCAGTTTTGCACTGATGCAGATCTGCATTGATGCAGATCTACACGCGCACAGTACCACGAGGCTGCAGGGTCGTGCAGCTTTATGCAGCGTTGACCTTTGCGGAAAGGCAGAGCCGCAGATCATCATAGATCTATACAGTCGCAGCATCCTTCGATTTCGCAGGAGGCAGAGCTGCATGGATCGTAACTTGCGGGGTTCCTTGCATTGCTTAGCCTAAAGAGTTTGTCCGGTTCTTTACGGCAGTGGGGATGCATAGCTTCGCACATCTTTGCAATCATGCAAAAGCACTGTGTAGCTGATACTTGCCCAGTTGATGTATTACATGTACTGCCTAGCAATGCACATCAGCTGCATGCATGTCGAGTGTTGGTCAAGACTCACTGACTAGGACACACTGTGACACTTGGCAACAACACTAGATGATACAGCTGATGACTTGAAAATTCACTGAACTTTGCTATGCCAGACTCTGAAACTTTCTGATGTCCACAACTACCAGGCTAGATTGTACAGTCAAACAAAATTCCGCAGCTAGTGCACCAATAATTACAGTAATGCAGCTGACAGCACCTAAGTGTGGAAGGTCTGGCCTGGAGGAGTAAAGGGCTCTTGCCCTACCCTAGGCATCACATACATACTCAAGAGCTTCTCTGCTTTCAAGTTCTCGACCATAAGATCCATGTGTGCAGTCTCCTCATCCATGCCGCTGTGTTTAGACTTGGAAGCTTCACCTCTCAGCAGAGATCTAACCTGCAATGGATGACAAATTGCATTTGATGTGTGAGCTTAAGGTGCATGAGCTGTGTGGCAGGTCGCAGAGAGGTGAATTGCAGCAGCTGTAAATGTGTCGTTCCCACAAGGTGCTGTTGTACACGGTATCATGGCACAGCGTGTTGCACTGTGTATGCAATATGCACAATCTGACACTGACACAGCAGTGTTGCAGCTGTAACAGACTTACGTCTTCAGATCCAGGAATTAACATGTCGGCACTTAGAGTCGGACTTTTGCGCACAAGAAAGGTGCTAAGAGCTTAAGTTCGGGTCCTCTCCACGAAATAGTCGTGGGTTCGAATCCGGTATGTTACAGCAGCATTGATCAACGTGATAATGCTCAGCAACAGCTGTTGACAGATTGTGTACCTTTGCATCCACAAAAGCTATCATGTGCGGAGTGAGATGATAAATGTCGTCATGTGCTGGCTTGGGGTTGGGGTTGGAACGTCTCTCCTGTAGTTGCTCTCTGTTTAGTGGAAAAGAAGCCAGCAGAATCTTCCTATAATCCTTGCAACCAAAAGGATATTCAGTGTCTCCAGTCCTATACCTGTCATCTGCAACAGTGAACAGTAGCGTGTGTGAGTAAGGGCTGTCACGTTGTTTGCAGAATTTGTATGAGCATAGCATGCTGCAGTGCAGTGCAGTACCGCTTTGTGTACAAAAAATTGTGTGAGCTTGTGTGCTTAAAGTGTGTTCAAAGCCTCAGCACCAGGAGACAAGCTGCTCAACTTCCAACATAGCAAGGCCCACGTCATGGTCATACTGTGTTAGAGGCTGCTCGCCGAATCCAAAGACCATCCCATCACCTGTCCGCAATGATAGCAATGCATCAGACGTGAGCTTGTTCACCTCGCTCCTGTAGTTCCTTGCTGCATCTTGTGCCTGTACGTACAAACATGATGCACAAGCTTAGCATGCACAATTAGTCACAAGATCACATCATCAAGCTGGCGGGCAACTAGCTTACCCCAGTGCGCGCTTGTTGAAACTTTGTGGGGTCTTTGCAGACTTCTGTGACAGTGCTGCAGCCCAACACTTCAACAGCCAACTTCTGATGTGCAGCTAGAGTGGTGGTAAAGCCAAACGCGCGCATGTGATGCTGTATCATTGCAGCTGTGTCTGCCCTTACGGCTTTCTATACCAAACAAAAGAGATCAGAGATTGTGTTGCAACAGCTGCTTGTGTGCAAGCAAGAACAACAAATACAATACCGTGATCTTGAGGATCAAAGCTTACCAGAGTTCTGTCATCAAATCCGCCTTGTTCTGATGAAGACCCTTTACTGTTTTTCACCTGCAGTGCAACAACGTGTGGAAAGGATAGACGCGAATGCTCACAGCCCAAAATGTTGTTTGATGTACCAGATCATTCAGGGCATCTAGGATGACGTTCTGTCCCTCTATGATACGCTCAGTAAGCATGCATTGACGATGCGCCATCTGAAGCTTGGCTCTTTTCTCCAGGAAAGTCTGCCAGTCCTGAGCACGAGCAGTTTTGCATTCAGACCAAGCTCAAAATCAAATGTAACTCTGTCAAGTGTAGCACTAACCTTGGTACCAATCTGCATTTGTGTCTAAGGAAGGTGGGAGCTGATCAGAGGAAGACCTGGTGGAGGAAGTACCGGCACTGCCAGGATCCTGCAAGGCATGTGATTCAATCAAGTGTGCAAATCGACTGTAAACGGTCTACAGCAGCGAACAAACAGGCAGCAATCAGCACCTGTGGGTTGTCGCCCTCCTGGCTGCTTGTAGCCCCCAAAGTAGAAGGCCCCGCAGCACCAGCTCTGGTAGGACGCAGAACCGAGAGGTCGACTTCACGTCCCTGAACTATCACAGCGTGTATTAGAATATTGATCCCGTGGCTTGCCCTGCCTTGCCTAACTACAGAGGTGCTGATGTCTTACCCGTCGCCTGCCTCTGCGCTCTGTCGCTTCAGGTCTCCTGGCCTGTGAGTCGGTTGGAGTAGGACCCACAACTGCTCTATTAGCCATGCTGCTTGTTGTGCTCTATCTATCTACTGGACTCTGACCATAACACTGATTGTGAAGCGGGTAGAGCATTGGAGTAGCTTGTGCAGACACACAATGTGCACCTGCTGAGAGCTGTATTTGTAGCATCGTCGCGCAGGGTTTCAGCGCCGTTTTGTCTCAAAATTTTCAGAGCACGTACAACTTTGAACACAGTGTACAATGTATGTGCGTGACATGCATTCTGCTGCAAAGCTTAAGCACTTGAAGCAAGCGCACTCGACGTGTGTCATGTCGGCCCTTACCGGAAAGTTCGATTGTCGGCTGTGCGACAAACCGTTCGGTACGAGACTTGCCCTCGCGAGACACGAGGCGAGCGACAAACACCAGCAGGCGGTGATTGACGCAGAAACTTTTGATCAGCCAAATTCAGAGTGTGATGCGCTCGACGCAGTCCAGACACACCCCCAGATCTCATGCGACAGTATCCGCACCGCGACATCCAAATTCAGCTCTCAGCGCTGCGCCGCAACAGCCACCTAATCCGTTGTCGGTTGATTTGGGCAGTCGGTTGAACGAGGAAGATACGTCAGAAGCAAGTGACAATCCTGCCCTTCAGGAGTCAGGAGCGCATGCTGCAGAGCCTGTCGCACCTGTTCGACCGCACAAAGCAAGCCGGCTGGCATATCAGCACAGCTCTGCTCATTTGCCTGTGTCCAAGGCTGTGG
>BDIU01000102.1:0-24570 GCA_002118135.1 Trebouxia sp. TZW2008
CAGAGCACGGTTGTGATAGCGTAGAATCTGCTGCCAAAAATGGAATTGCAGAGGAAAACGGCCAAACTCTGCCAGGACTATGAGATTGCTGGAGTCAGCTGCCACGATGGCGGCCACGTGATGCCAGCCTGGCCACCATCGCCGACTTCAGTTGACTTGCCTTGCCTGCACCGCTCACCTTTCAATAACCGACACAGCAGCATCGGCGCGCACATACTTTCTGTCGTGAGGAGCAACAGATAGTCGTCGTCGGAGCATCTACTTCTGCCAAGAAAGGCGTAAGCGTTAACGCACAGGCAAGGTGAGTGCCTGCTAGGTCAAGATTCCGAAGTTTCAGCACCCTGTCTTGGACAAAGCATCGCATTCTCCTACGCACGAGCGCCACTTGCCAACGCAAGAACCGCTCGCATTCAGCGATGCGACCACTTGCGTCCCGCCAGAAAGCTCGCGTCTGCAGCTTGTGCACTTCAGACCATCAAAGTGTCATCAAGACGCCTCCTGTCACACATTGCACTGGCATCTGGCAAAGACGTTTCCACGGCACGGCTTCATGACATTGAGCATAACGAAGTTTGTGTTTAAGCAAGGCGCTTCTACAGATGGCCACTGACCTTCAAAGGAAGGATCTGAGCCCTGCTTGGAAGGCCACAAAACCCTTTGTCAATGGAGGTCTCAGTGGTATGGCGGCAACCTGCATCATCCAGCCAATTGACATGGTGAAGGTCAGGATACAGATTGGAGCCAAGGGAGGCCCAGTAAGTGATCACAACCCTTCTCACAAGCAATACTGTTTACTGGTATCTTGGTGCTTCTTGTGATTTGGTTCTCCATGCTGTAATGGCTATAGGTATGAGCTTGAGCCTGTAATCAATATGGTCAGTTGGTGTTCTTTTTCCAGCCGTGTGCTATATGCTGCAGCTTCATTTGCTGTTCAGAGCAATTGTGAGCTGAATGCATATGGTGGAGGGAGTTGCTTATGTTTGATGATGCTACTGCATGCTATTCAAAGCTGCTGAAGCCATTTTTTCTGCTTGAAGAACTTGAAACTGTTTACACAACAAGTGTGCACTCCTGCTCCTTCTGTCATGACTCTAAGGTTGTTTATGTGTGTTCGCAGTTGAAAGTTGCACAGGACATCATTGCCAAAGATGGAGCTGGTGGTCTGTACAAGGGTCTCTCTGCTGGTCTACTCAGACAGGCCACATACACAACTGCTCGATTGGGGATCTTCCAGATCTTCTCTGACCTTCTGAAACAGCAGAACCAGGGCAAGGTATACTGTGACACTCTACAATCGTTCATTGCATTCCTGTTGCACACTACCCACTGTTGCAAATCTCCCTGCTATGATTGCATCAGGCAAGCACTCGCCAAATTTGCAGGTACATGGACCTAGGTCAGTGTTCAAGTTCTTAGCAGCCGTGGGTCTTTAGATAGTTTTTCTGCCATGATGACAATTGTATGCCCAGGCTTTTTGCACTGCCCGGTCTGTGCCAGCAGTCAGTCAGGATCTGTACTTATTTGTATAAGGCAATGCTGTCCGTATGCTTGCACAGACAAATCTTGCTGGTCAGCTAGTCATTTGGCTGACTGTACAGTGTCATGCTGAGATGCATGGAAATTGCGCTTTTGAATCTAGGGCTGAGGAGGCACCCTTGCTCAGATTGCAAAAAGGACCTGCGCTAGTCGGTAGCACTCATGTCCTGATATGTGTGCAGAACATCCCCTTGTACCAGAAGGCTGGTGCAGGGCTGGCAGCAGGAGGCCTAGGGGCGCTTGTGGGCTCCCCAGCAGATCTGTCATTGATCAGAATGCAAGCAGATTCCACACTGCCAGAGGCACAGAGGCGTCACTACAAGGGCGTGGGTGATGCACTGACCAGGATTATAAAGGAGGAGGGAGCCATTGGATTGTTCAGGGGGGCTGGTCCTACTGTCACTAGGGCTATGGCCCTCAACATGGGCATGCTTGCCTCAAATGACCAGGTGAGAGCCAAGCTGAAGCTATCACTTGAATGGCTTGTTAATTGTCAAGTTACGTGCTCAACAGACCGTGTATTGAGCAATAGTGATGGTGTTCACTGTGGACAGCACTTGACATGAGCTGGCCATATTCCTTGGTTGGCGGTCAACAAGAAAATAGCTTGTGTCGGTCTGTCTGTCAGTGGCATGCAGCGTGTCATGCTGCTTTGGTGTGAGGGCTTGTGTGGCCTCTGTGGTGCTGACAATGATTGCAGAGCTGCAGACCTGCAGTGACTGCTGTGTGGCACTTTTGGCCATTTTCTGTGTCGCATCCTTGACAGATTTGGCAAAGGCATGTCAAGTCTGCCCATCAGCAAATGCACATTTGGAAAGTTATATCGATGGGCAGACGGTGTCATCTTGTACAAGCAGAAAAGCAGCTTGCACAGTTGTCGTCGAAAACGCTGCTCATGAGCCATGACACTGTTGTAAGGCACCTGCTGCAGCATGTGCCTACCTGGCGCAGTCAGGCCATTTTATGTTGCATCAACAGATTGAAACTGACACGCTACCTGTGAGGAACGAAGTTGACGAAGATGAGAATCTTAGGTCCTGCAGCAGTCTCTAGGTACTGTGAGTCAAAATGTCACCTGGTCACGCTGAGCTTGTCTGGAACGACCTTTCTCTCACAAAGCTAACTTGGGGAAGTGACAAAACGTAGTGAACATGTTTGATTTGGCTTTGCTCCGGTGGCAGCAGCTCTAATTGGACCCAACACCAGCTGCTTGACCTTTCAAGATCTTCTGTAACTCAACTCAGCAGCAAGCAGCAGACTGATTCCAATGTGACCTGTGTGCAAGCGATCAAAGCGCCAGAGGATGCTGGATTGCAAACGACAGTTGGACAGTCTAATTCACCTTGGATTGGCAAGCAACCCATTGCAACAACTATGCTTAGCAAGATAGATTGTGGTGTAATGCATTTGTAGGCACAGGAATTGCTAGAGCATGCCAGCTTTGCACTGGATAGAAAACTGCGCTGGCAGGAGATACCATCACCATTTGTTTTGTTTTCTCAATAACGCATCATGGGGCAAAATGCACATTGCATGTACTGTAAGCACCCAACTGCATTGTCCTGCAACATGTGTGCGGGCAAAGGAACTGCTAGAGGATGCTGCTTTTGCACAGGACAGTCAAGCAGTCGTTCTAGGAGGCACCACAATCACAGTTTGTCTTCTTCTCTCAATAATATATCATTGGGCAAAATGCGCATTGCACTTGCTTTAAGAAGCCAATCAATTATCCCACGATATGTGTGCAGGTGAAGGAAATGCTAGAGGATGCTGGCTTTGCAAGGATGGTCAGAAAGTCGCTTTGGGAGGCGCCACTATCGCCAGCTTCTTGACATTTCTTGCATTTTTCACTTATGTGCAATTATGCCTCTGCTTTGGCACAAGTTGTACTGAATGCAAACAGCAGACTGCTGTGTGCTGTGGCATGTATACAGGCAAAGGAGCTGCGAGAGGACGGCGGCTTTGCAAAGGGTTGTGAGACAGTCACTCTCACCTTGATGGAGAAGGTCACAAGCTGCATGGACTGTGATATGCAAACTAATGTGTGCAATGGCGTTTTGCAGGCAAAGGAACTGCTAGAGGAAGCTGGCTTTGCAAAGGACGGTCAGGCAGTCGTTCTAGGAGGCGCCACAATCGCTGGCTTCTGTGCAGCTGCCTGCAGTCTGCCATTTGACTTTGTCAAGACACGCATTCAGAAGATGGAGAAGCTGCCTGACGGTTCATATCCCTACAAGAGCCCTGTAGACTGTGCTGTCAAGACCTTCAGAGACGAAGGCTTCCTCAAGTTTTACACTGGCTTCCCCACCTACTGTCTCAGGTCAGTGATTTCTCCCTTGTTTTGATGCCACTTGATGGCTCATTTGCGTGTCCGTTTCGAAGATGATACTGAACTCAATTCCATGGTTCTCTTGTAGATCCCACCCATTGTCTCAGGTCAGCGCCCTGCTTGTGTACCGTTCTGGTTGTCTCATGACAGTGTCTTTATGTGAGGGGAGACTGAAAAGAGAAGGCAGGCTACGCCAATGATGTGGCAATGGGAGCCTTTGTGAGCAGCAGCAGCCCAACAAGGGACTTCCTTGTCCTTTTATGAAGATTTGGTGGTTCCTAGGCTGTTTCTGGTCACAAAGTCTGCTGCCCTGATGCTCAGTGGTGTAGACTTCCCTTGTTGTTTCTAAGCCCTCAGCATTGAAGTCATCTGCATATACCCTTCATCTAGTGACCCTCAGTGAGTTGTCTTGCATGACTTACGCCTCCAGGAACACTGGTGCTGCATGCACATCAGGCTTGCCATCATCCCTGATTGTACTTAAGTCGTGTGATCCTCAAAGAAGCGCAACCTCATCAGCTCTCTGAGGGGCAGAAGACTTTAGTGCAATGAGGGACGATGGCAAGCCTGATATGCATGCAGCACAAGTGTTCCTCGAGGCTCGAGCGTAATAGGGTGTGCCCTGCTTCATTTTGATCCTGTTTTGGCGTCAGCTGATGCACAGCTTAAGCTGTAATGCAGGAGCAGCAGTGAGTTTTGCAGATTGTTGTTCACACTGGGTGATGTCAAAGTAGGGTGTTGTCAAGTGGAACTCGCCTTATACGACCAGCTCCAGTTTGCTGACTTAGTCATGTGCTGTCAGGCGGTTTGCATCAGTCAGCCTGTTGTGCTTGTTCTGGAAATTATGATGTCGTGCCAATGCTTGTGTGTGACATGCAGGATTGCGCCACACGTCGCTTTCACCTTGATCTTTGTTGCGACCCTGCCCAAGCTTGAGGCCAAGATTGGCTTGTAGCCGTACTACAAATCAACCCCCAATTCGGTTCGAGTTTCAATGAAAATATGTGTAAAAGCAGGCTGATGAACATTCCTTTGTGTGGTCAACATGTACAATGCATGCAAGTCTTGACCGCTGCACTGTCAATGTAAAAATCCAGCACAATGCTGCACAAATGTAACGTGCATCTCAGTGAGGCATGCAAATCATTCATGGTACTGGCTGCTGCCACAAAACAGCACCCAGGACCTCTCCGGCAGGTCACAACTGGGAAATTAGATTCCTTGAGCGCCCGCACTTGACATCTTTTCCGGCAAAGTTTTGGTCTGGTGCAGTCATATATACCCCGTCGCTGAGTTACGTGATGATTCACACACTTGGCATGACGGCAAGAGCAGTACGATGCTGCTCCTCTTCACGTTGAGATGATGACAGCTCGTACTTTGCATGACGGACATGCAGTAATATCGTCACTGTCCGTGCATTTGAAAATGAATAAGTAGACTGGAATTGGCAGACAGATATAACTCACAAAGGTGTTGAACTTCTGTGGCGCACACTCAACAAAGCTAGGCACTTGCTGAACAAGGACGCATACTAGCATTGCATTACTGGCAACACTGTGCAGTATCAGTAAGGGGAGTCAAGTCAGTAGGCCATGAGACACTCATTCCTTGGTACTAAGCTGTGGATGCACCGCCTGAGCAGGCAGTCTGCTGGCAATCGCATTTCTTGTTTCCAAAAGCATTTCATCAGCCTTTTTAGGTTGCACGGCAGGATGGACAATCATTCTTACTGAGCCATTGTACACCATGTTTTCTTTCCCATTGGGCATGAGCTTTCCTGTGCCGATGAGTGTGACTGGCACAACTGGGACTTTTGCCCTAGCAGCAATGCTGAATGCCCCCTGCAGCACATGTGAACTATGAGAACTAGTTGGTGCCCAAGTTGTCATTATGCACAAGCCTCCTTACTGCATTCTCTACTGTCAGCGCAGCCACAGGGCGACTTGGCAGCTGTAGTCGATCGATGCCACTTGAGTCAGTATCAACAGCGTCATCAAGTCAGCCCATTGTGGAGTCTCGGTGTGAGTCCCCTCAGGGAAGAACAGAACACTACATCCCAGTAGATACATGCAACTGACATCACAAGCCAAACATGCACATGCAGATGTGCTCTCAAACGTAAACAGGCGCAAGTGCAAGGTGTTGACTCACCAGGCATGGCAGTACCTTCTTGAAGGCAATTGTTTTGCCATCCTTACATTTAGAGAAGAAGAGAATGCATTATCCCAAAGTCAGCAGCTGACACTGCTCAAGATGGCTGTGGTGACTTGATGCAACTTCAGGCAACAGGCTTGCATGCAGCTATTTTTCCCAACCCCAGTGCAAATTGCTTCAGACAAGTAACAGACCAAATCAGCAGGCGTGGCATGACCTTCTTGAACGTGACAATCTTGCCGTCCTTGGTGTAAGTTCTTTCAAAGAAGAAGAGATTGCAACATCCCACACATCAGCTGTCGACAATGGCATCAGATGAGTGTCCTGACATGCCACATCAATCAATAGGCATGGTACTCAGTAGGCATGGGACGTACCGTCTTGAATGCAGCCATCTTGCCATGCGTAGTGTGAATGAACATGACAACTCATCATGCGTGGCATTACCTTCTTGAATGCAGCCATTTTGCCGTCCTTGGTGCGGGTTCCTTCAGGGAAGAAGAGGACACTGCATCCCAGAGTGAGCAGCCTGCCACACTCTTTCAGACAGTTCATCTGGCTGCGCTTGTCCATTCGATTCAACTTCACATGCCCTGCATTTGACAATGTGGTCTGAATGACACCCATTTGCGACTTTGCAGGGGCACTATTTGCTTGCATAGTATAGCCTGCCACGCTTTTCCAGGCTGTTCATCTGACTTCAATTGTGCAGGCGGTTTACTCTCACATGCCCTGTGTAATGGCGCTGCTAGCAATCTCAACTGGTGGGCATTGGCTCAAGGTCAGCTCGCAGATACAGAATGTGCAGATTGCAAATATGCTGCAGCCATTAGCTAGGCACACATTCCTGTTGGTATGCCAGTATGCTGAGCAGTTGACTGCATGTCAGAATTGACTCAGAAACAATAGTATGCAGGTGACATATTGGCAAATGTGACTCACCTGTGAGAAACATGCTCCAGCCCACAATGGGTATGAGAAAATTGCTGGTCTTGGAAACAAACTTGAAGGGCCGATTCAGGTGAAACAATGTGAAAATGTCCTGTCAACAGCAAAAACACTTTGCACATATTCTCCCTGTCTTGACCTCAACCAGTTTGACGTGTACAAACTGTTGCTGACGTAAGTAACTTACCAGGAAACTTTGATGGTTAGACACATATACTGCTGGCTGGTTTGGTGGCGGCAGGTTCTCAGCTCCTTCTATCTGCAGACATGCCAGTTGCATCACTCTGTCTGTGCTTTGCATGATTGCATGAATGGCAATACTCATTGCGAGCACTTGTGCTGCTGAGCAACTTGCAGCAGAACGCAACAATTTGAGGCATTCAACTGTTTCTTGATGCCTGTTCTGATGTACACAAGCTCTTTTGTCATGCTCATTGTGGACAGTGGCGCAGCCTCTCTAGCAGAGTCCAACAATTTGAGGCATTCAACTAACTCACTAGGCCCAACCTGCTTACGCATCAGTCCTAGTCATGCTCATTGTGGGTGACTATGTTGCCTTTGCAGCAGAAACCAACAACTTTTCGCATTCAAGTGCTCATTAGGCCCAATCTGCTTACGCATCAGTCCTAGTGGAGGACTACGTTGCCTTTGCAGCAGAAACCAACATGGGCTTTTGGCATATGAGGCCCAATTTGCTGTGCTCAAGCTCTTTGGTCATGCTCATTGTGGGTGACTATGTTGCCTTTGCAGCAGAAAGCGACACTTTTTCGGCGTTCAACTATCTCATGAGGCCCAATGTGCATCAGCCCCAGCCAGGCATTGTGGGGAAGTATGCTTCTTGGCAGCAGATTTCAACAAATTGCGGCATTCAGTAGTTGCTTTTGTGCTGTGCAGTGGCGTAGTTCACTCACAATGCGCCCACCTGGACTCCGTAGAAGGGTGTTGTGCTAGCCTTTGCCCAAACATTGTTCACAAAGTGCTGTGCTGCTCGCCTGTACAGCAGCCAGTGTTCTTTTGTGCAGCAAATGCAACAGGTCAGCTTCCTGAGCAAGATGAGCACATGATGGTGTTGCTGTTGCTACCTGTGCTTGTCCAGCAAAAGGACAAATGGTGTCATGACGAGCATCGATACGAACAAAGGTATCGACAGCGCTAGCGTGAAGAGATAGAACAGCAGGCCTTTGATCTTGGCTAACAAGGCTGACCCTTCAGGATAGGGATTGAAAGATATTGTGCCTGCAGTTGGAACAAAAGACTGTAACATGATGTGATGACTGCAACAAATCTCTGCAAGCCAGACGTACCACCATCTGGAGCTGGCAGAGGCAAGTCAGCTGCTGCCGCGCTGCACACTATGCATCTTCGCCTAGGCTGACGCTGCTGCTGCCGGCTGTTTGCTTTGGCACCAGTCAAGTGAATGTAGGGGTGCCGTTGCAAAGCGAAGCGGGCTGGTCTCTGTACACCCGTCAAAATAGAGCAGGGTAATCGTGCAGCCCGAACGCCAACTTTTGTCAAGCCGCCCGCCATTGAATGCATGCAAGTTGTGCGTGGAACACCGCCTATCATTCTCGAGCGGTTACTTCAGCTCCCGCATGCTCTCAGAGAGCGACCGCTGCACGCGATGGGTTCGAGCCTTTGACGTCGCCCACAAGCGGCGCGGTAACGCAAAACAGAACCTGCTGCTGTTAGCGAAGGACTGAATGACGGATAGAGCGCAGAACGCACAATGCAAGGCTCAGTCTTTTGCGCGAAAGCGGATCAGAGAGAGATTAATGATTTTACATGCTTCCGTTGTTAACGTGAACCGGCACATGGTTGTTCGGCGAAGAAGACCGCTGCTCGGTTGCTTGCCCTATCACGTGCAGCACGTGAATTTTAGTCCGCTTAAGGCCTCACGTCGTGGAGCGCAGTCCATCTACCGTGCGCTTGCGAGAGGCGCGCACAGCAAGGCAACAGGGTTCACTGCACGCAAAAATTTGACCCAGATGTCACAATCTTGTTTGCAAGGGGCCAAGGGTCTGCAGATCCCAGCAGCAAGGCGACATCCATCTACGGGGTCAACGAGGCGTGTTCCGCTCAGGACATCCAGCAAGATGTCCTCAACTCGTGACGCCGCGCCAGCAAAAGTAGGGCGCTGCGATGTTTGTCCACATAGCTAGAGCCCGGTGTACTTGCTAGTAGCAAGGTCCTGCCGGGAACCCCAGCCCTGCAACGTCAAGTCTTTACTGTGTATGCAGAACTTCAAGCTTATCGGCAATGGACCGAAGCCTTTCGCGGTCAATCCTCTGCAAGCCTTCACCGTAAGACAGCTCGCGTTGCTTGTTCCCTGCACGCAGCATCCCTGCCCTTTCGATGTCATGTTGCATCTAGCCAAAAACGCCCTCTTTCATAGACGACACTTCATGAATGCAGCTTGCAGCAGCAGCTTTCCCCATGTTGGCGCGTTTCGGCAGCGGAGGTTTTGGCACAGGCTATTCTGCCAGTCTGGAAGCTGATGACGGTACCTATGGCCCAGTCAAACTTGCAGGCAGGAAGGTCAGCATGCCCACACACTGCATGGCTTATTGTGCAGAACTTGTGCATAAAACAGTATGCCCCGCAGTTCATGACTTGTATGCGACACACGCCTTGTAGCAGAATTTGCAACTTGGGGCGTTTGCCATGCACCCACTAGTACTTGATGAACACAATTTGATTGCCATTTTATGGCACATGCCATCAGACTTGTTATCTGGCTGAAGCATGTGAAAATCTCCTCCTCCTCCTTGCATGGATCAACTGGGTTGTTGAGTAACAAGAAGAGAACCATGCATACATGTCAATGCAGGTCACAGAGTCATCAAAGGTTGGCAGTTTCAAGAGGCCCTCAAAACTGATTGAGATATATGAGTTTGAGGGGTGCCCCTTCTGCAGAAAGGTAAAGGTCAATGTCCCATTACAGAATGTGCTTGCCTGATCATGATCCAGCAAGCATTGTGGGAACAGAAAACGCAACTCTTGGGTTTGCTTTATACTGCCTGTTCAATTTTGCAACAATAGCATCACGTGTTCTTAGGTCAGAGAAGCTGTATCTATCTTGGATCTTGATGTCATGTTTTACCCCTGCCCAGCTGGCGGGCCAACTTGGCGGGAAAAGGTCAAGCAGAAAGGCGGCAAGGCAACATTTCCATACTTGGTCGATCCAAACACAGGTAATACTCTTTCAGACTTCCAACGAGGTGCTTCATTGCCGCTGTGCCCGCGCGGGTGTTAAAATGTGTGTCATGTCAACCTTCAACTTTGTAGAAGCGAGACATGCTGTATTGCATCTTTGCTCTTGAGTACAAAGCTGCCTGTGATGTACTCACATAAATATACGATCTGAAGTGAAGGCACATCATTGAGTCTCATATACAGCTATCAGGCACCAGCTTGGAGGAAGAAGAACCATGTTTAGTCTCTTTTGTGCTTGTAGGCACCAGCATGTATGAGTCAGATGACATTGTGAAGTACCTGTTCAACAATTATGGGGATGGTAGGGTCCCCTGGGGTTTATCACTGGGGATTTTCACCGCCTTGTCGTGTGGCTTTGCATTGATCCCAAGGTATGCCATTCAGCTTTGTGCAAGTCATTGGCTCATGTCAAAGTGGAACTCAAAAGAACTTCAAAACCAGCTGCATACACTTTACCCATGTCAAACTGGATTCCAAGAAGAATTCTCAAACAAGCTGTTGAGTGCATGTGCGCAGTGACCCCAAAAGTCTGTGAAGATGGCCATTAGGGTTCCTGGTGTAGGATCCTTGCTGCAATCTGGTTTCAAGCATGCCCAGCATGATCCCTTGCTTAAGTTACGGTAGTGTGATGAAGCTTGCAAACCAAGATGTCGGACGTGGGCAAATTGGGTGTCAGCTTGCAACCCCAAATTCTTGCTGCCTGCTTTCAGCGCCCGCAGTCAGCATTTTGGCAGCACAGATGCAGCAGCTTCGGCAACAGCAGCAGCTGCAGACGCTATCTGGACCTGTAACTTACCTCTAACAATTTCCATGTGCATGGCTTTGGTATCAGTCAATGTCTTTGGATTGTCATGCGCCCTAGCTTTTGACCCCAGCATCTTGCATTGTGTGTCTGCAGGCTTGGCGCTGGCAGTCGGTATCAGCAGTCAAATTTGCCAAAGCAGCCCTTGGAGCTTTGGGCATATGAGCTGTCGCCCTTCTGCAAGGCAAGCGCATCTTTTTCAGGACCTAGATTGACAGCTTTGCATAGCTTTGCGCAGAGCTGTTGCGAGTGCTTTGTGTCTCAGCTGTGCTGTATGATGTGCTGGGCCGGCGTAAGCTGATCCGCTGGCTGATCCAGGCAACGTTATGCTTTTGTCATTCATGTCTTTTGCGCAAGGGTTGTTGCACAAGAAAGAACTGCCTGGCCCATCTGCCAATATACAATGTGTATTTAGCTGTTGCATTACATGCTGAAAATGTTGCACTGTTGACTCCTCACAAGTCTCACAAGCTTAAAGTGATAGCAGTGACACACTCAGCAAGAGTCAAAGCTGCATTGTGAGAATGCAATAGTCTGGCAGCGTGTGCAACATCTGCGTCTGCTTTGCTTGGAACTCTATGTCTGTGCTGCATATGCAGGTAGGCAGGGAAGAGCGAGTTGCAATGAAGGTTTCATGTGTGCAGCATACAGTAGTCAGGGGCGGTACCGAACGACTAATTTTGCCCTGTTCTGGGCATCATGGCTTGAGATTTTGCAGTAACATGTGCAGGTAGTCAGGGAGAAGTTAGTAGCGCTGGAGATTCCATTTGTGCAGCATACAGTAGTAAGGGGCAGTCCCAAGCGACAGCTGCTAGCAGACAAATACGGCAAATTTGCAGCGCCATATCTGGAGGACCCCAACAAGAGAGTTGCCATGTTTGAGAGCTCGGACATCATCAAGTATTTGGAAGAAACATATGCTGCTTGATTTGAACGTCCAAATGGCTGGGCAATCACCGATGCTGAAGTATGCTGCACAGCTGTGCTGCCAGCAAGGGTCTGCTGCTGGGACAGCAGTGGTTTGCGTACATAAGCTATGTGATTTAGTTTAGAGGTTTCCTGACATCCTCAGGGCAGCAGAACCGGCGACATTTTACCGAGACGGGATTGAGTCAATGAAGTGCTTGCCTTGACTTTTGATTGCAGTTAACCCATCGAACTACTGGTAGCTTTGTGATGAAGTGACGGCCGTACAAAGCGTTCGAGCTCTGTGCTCTTGAAAACGTAACACAGACGTGCCTTTCATGTGCATATGCCTGATGTAGTAAGTTGCTGCTAAAGCATTGTACTTGACGTTTAGCTTAAGAACACCTGCCCTTGAACAAAATAAAAGATCTTGTGATGCAAGCAGAATGGCTGGAAATTATGATAACTTGATGCAGGACAGCGAAAGGAGGGTAGTCTGTATACACTCGCAATGGAATATAGTGTGCTATGTGTCTTCATCATTTTCATGGGGCAAGCCATTATTTGTTCTGCTCAAAAGACCTCTATGCGTTGGCGAAACTGTACTTTCATTCGCCTGTGGCGGTTGATACGCCTCAACATCAGCTTCCACACTAGACAATCCAGACTGCATATGACCCAGCCCGCTACTTTGCATCTCAAGCATGTGGTCAGGGACATCACCATCACCATTACCATCATGAACCATGTCCAAACCGTCAGTGCTATTACCAGTGCTAAGTTCATACAAGTGGGGTTGGCCTAGTGACCTTCCGCCAAACAGGGGTTTCAGATACTGCTTATCTATCTGTTTCCAGATGGTGTGCGCAGAATCTGGGTTATTGGCTGCTATCTCGCGCACTGCATTGGCTGCTGTTGCTGGGGTGACCGCATCATGCAAGTCTTGGTAGCCCATCGCATGCACTGCCATGTCATTCAGACCCTGGAGTCCGAAATGCTGCACCATGGGACCTGCCAGGCACAAAACTCTGTTGAAAATTTTGTCAGGAACAACTAAATGATTGTGATAGTAATTTGATACAGTTTTCAGCACATATGCCAGATATATATAGTATTGTTGCACACTGAGAACGTCACTAACTTTCCAGAAACAGTAAGCACAGCTGAAATACCAAGCAGTCAAATATTTCATTGCATCAACTGATCAATCTTGCTCTTACCAGTGATGCCGCTAAACAGCAAGGTGGACACCAGCACAATGACCAAGGTGGCTGACTCAATAGCAGGAATGCCTTCATCAGACTCTGCATCGATGTTGGGCAGGTTGACTGCAAGGCTGTGTGCAATGCATACCAAAATGATGGGTCAAGCACAGTTGTGCAACATAGAGACATATCCGCGTTACTTTTACCTGTGATGCCACCAAACAGTAAGGTGGACACCAGCACAATGACCAAGGTGGCTGACTCAATGGCAGGAATGCCTTCATCAGACTCTGCATCGATGTTGGGCAGATTGACTGCAAGGCCGTAAGCAACAGCGCCTCTCAAACCGCAGGCCCAGAGCGTGTGCTGCAGTTTCACTGGCAATGGCAACCTCCGACCTGCACATCAGAAACATGCATCTGAGCATATCAGTTTGTCAGGCTGCTTCTGCTTGCAACGCCAATTGCAACGATCCCTGGTAGCACAGACCCTACTTTGCTGCAAAGCACTTCAGGAGGAGTGCAAATTGAGTGACGCAAAGAGAGCATCGTGTGTGATCGGGAAACTTCTTCACACTGGCAGTGTGCAGACTGCTTAGGCTGTTACATGCTTGCTGGCTTGCTTGCTTGCCTGCATGCATTTGCTGCCTGTTGTCAAGGACTGTGCGGGCACAATCAAAACCAGAGGAAAGCAGCAATTCCACCAAGAAAGCCCACGCGGTCAGGATGGTGTGAACAATGAGGCGCTGAATGAAGATGACCATTTCTGCAGTGATAATCACCTTTGCTGGCTAGACTGACCATACAGAACTTGAGCCACTCACACTCAGGACCTGTGACAAGTCCTAATCTTGTGACTAGTAAAGTCTCAGTTAACATTACCTTTGTTGACCAGATAAGCGAGAGGGTAGATGTTCACAGCGCGTGACAGGACAACCAGGGGGATGCCAGTCAACATCATGCCTAAGTCCATGCCGCTCCTGATGTGCGCCACCTACACTACAACCATCGTATGATTACGTGCTACAAAATGCAATATGGCATACATCAATTCAGCAACTGTATATTTCAGAGTACTTGCTCTATGTTACTGAGAAGGTATAGATCATTGTGTTGTGCACAGTACACTATGTTGCAGTCTGTGTATAATAAAGTGAGGATGCGTTTTGTGTGCATGCACTACGCAAAACACCAAGCTGCAGCATCTGATCCCTCAGCAATCAGAAAGTCTTACACAAAGTTCAAGTTATAAAGTTTGCAAAAATGTTGAGTCGCATCACTGAAGAAGGTCTGGCTCCAAGATCTAGGGTTTAAGGGTTTAGGGTGTAAAGCTTAAACCCAAAGACAAGATCAGGAGTGCTTGAGGGGTGATGCATGGTTTGAGACCCAATTTCATGGTGCCTAAGGTTTGAACGACAGAGTTTGTGACTTGAGGGGGACCTAGGGCAAGAAGAGGAATGACTGACCTGCAAGCCCAGGTAGGCAAACACAAACATCTCCGACAGGAATGCCGCAAATTCAAACAGCCGCTTCAGCGTGATCGCCGCCTCTTTAGTCACGCTGTAGTAAGAATAGTGTGCATGGCAGATGCCAGTGAAGAAGAGGGTGACAATGCCGGACAGCGCCAGGGTTTCTGAGACTAGGTATGCTAGGTATGCTGACATTACGACTAAGGCCACTTCGTAGATTGTTGCGTTGAACGCTGGGCCGCCTTGTCTACTGTCTGCTCCTGGTGCTAACTGGAAACGCTTCAGAATGAAGGCGCATGCATAGGCAACTCCCAGCCCTTGCAAACAAGACAATTGACATTTTAGCAAACAACCTTGACGGTCCTGCGTGTTGTTAGCTCTACCAGTGCATGCAGTGAGGAAAGCTTGTAGCATCAAAGAAACTTCTTTTGATCTGCAAAATTCAAATTGACAGCATGACTCTGTACATAGCCAGACAGCTGCTATGATAGCAGCTCAGTCAGCTGTGATAATATACGCAGCAGCAGTGACAATATTGTAGCAATGACAATACTACTGGCACACAGGACAAACCCCATGCGAAAATGTGAAAGGCAGACACAAGTAATGCTTGTTCATGCACAGGTAAGCTCAATGCTTTATGTGTCTTGAAATGGAAACAGCAATTAGGGAAGCACATACTGGTAGAACAGAGAGGCAACCACAGGAATTTCTACCGCAGACACATGGTAACTTCTTCAGGAATGCCACAGTTCCATGTACAGAAACTCCCTCGTACAAAGAATCAAGCACAGCACAACAGCACATGCTGAGTGCCATGAATACAAGTGATTACAGCTGACTCACCTATGACAATGGAGCCCGCAGCGATGACAAAGAAGCGCCAGAACATCAGTGGCACTGTACCCCAAGACAGAGGTGTCTCATAGAACTCTTCCAAGGTGCGGAACAGCACAATTGCAGTGGCGTCATTCAGCACGCTTTCACCAAACACCAGATTGTACAGGACTGGAGGGACGTCCATGTCAGCAAAGATGGACAGTGTTGCTACTGGATCTGTTGCTGAAATCAGTGCACCTGCAAGCATGACAGGAAACATGGCATGCTCTTGATCGTGAAAAAATATGTGGCTGTACGTGTACTGTGGGAACTATATATGTCAGCATAGATGGAGAGGGTTGCCACTGGGTCTGCTGCTGAGATCAGTGCACCTGCAACCACTTCACAGTATGGCATTCTTTTGACAACCAGTCAAAACACGCTGCAATTGTATGTACATTCGCTGTGAGCGTCCATGTCAGCAAAGATGGAGAGGGTCGCGACTTAGTCTGTGGCCAAGATCAGTGCACCTGTAGAAACATTGATGTTGAGACAACAGGTATACATACTGATATTTGTATTATGATCAATGTCAACAACAGCGCTCGCCTACGGCAACTTGCTATATTGTTTGCCCCTATAGTGACACTCACCGCAGTTGTCTTTGATTTGTTGTTCGAAAGGGCGCAGTGCATGTAGTTTCTTGCCATGCAGCAGGCGCTTGTTGAGAGATGCTGTGCTCAATCTGCTTTGCCAAATGCAGTCAAATTTTGTTCTGTATGAAGCAGTATTTAGACCCAAACAGCTTGCAGAAGGTCACAAAAATGCTAGAGCTCACCTGAAGTGTTGACAGGGTAAATCACAAGCATTCTTCATGCAGACAATTTGCACACGTGACAGGTGTGTGAGGCAGGCTGTAGTCTTACTGTATTGCAGGCGTTT
This sequence comes from Trebouxia sp. TZW2008, assembly GCA_002118135.1. Classification (NCBI taxonomy): domain Eukaryota; kingdom Viridiplantae; phylum Chlorophyta; class Trebouxiophyceae; order Trebouxiales; family Trebouxiaceae; genus Trebouxia; species Trebouxia sp. TZW2008. The sequence continues at coordinate 16,323 of BDIU01000102.1, forward strand.
AGTGCGGAAGGGCAGGGCGGGGGGCGGGGGAGGCGCCCAGGAGGGGCGCCAATATGTTGCCCTAGTGTGCTTTTGCTGGCATAGCTAAAAGGACACAACACAGGCTGCTGTCTTGAGGAACAGTGGCATAGTACAATATGCATCATAGCCAGAAATCTTCAGGCAGAAGCAGCCTGACACAATTGTTTTAAAGTCAGACAACTGGCCACTTGGAGATTGTCTTACCATATAGCAGGCACTCAATGAGGGGTGCTGTGCCAAGGTGACTCCTCTTCACCACTTTGATAGCCACAAGAGCATAGGTCACCAGCCCAAAAAACAAGGCTGAGATAAATGTCCCAGGCACCGCAAACACTGAAATCGTGCCAAAATTGCGGAAAAAGTCGCGTTTTTTGAGGGTGAACCCAGCTGCAAAGACTATGGGGGGTAGCAGGCCGTAGAAGAAGGCTGCTGGTGAAAATCTTAGAGCTGCCTGGAGACCTGCAGGCATGAAAATGAAGTTTGGAGATGTTTGCTGGGCGCTGGTCCACTGACTATGTGTGGTGATATGGTTGGCTGCAGCAGCTTTCACAATCACATTGGACCTGTTGAATGGGACATTTGGCTGCAAAACCAAATTCACTTTGTGGAACACTTGGAGGTACCATGCATACGGTGGATTGCATTTACCAGCCATTTGAGAAGTGGCTTACGGCATGCTTGCAACAGACTTCACTGCTGTGCTTCAAGCTGGCACAAATGGCATTGCGCTGTCAGCACACATCGTGACCTTATACCTGCAAGTTTGAAGATTCCAGCGCACATCATGCCAAGTATCATTGCTGCGCCTGATGGTGGTATGTACTGGACATTGTAACGCTGAATGAAAAAGGACGTCAGGACAGTGGTGATCAGCAGCAACCAGACCAGAGTCAGCTCCTCCTGCAGCATGCAAGCAGCAGCAACCGTTCAAGCGGAAGCATCATGCAAGGCGCCATAAGGTGCTGCGATGTTTCAGAGCTGCCCCAGTCGCAGGAGGTCGCGCGGTCAAGCAGTGCGAAGCTGCCTGAGGTTGCCTTCGCAAGGCCGACGGTGCCACAAACACAGTCTTAACGTACCGACACATAGCCTTCCGACGTCATGCTAGCTTAAAGTCAAGGGTCGACGCAGCGCTATCGCCGTCGATCCGCAAAGCTCACGGCATCAGGCCTGCTGCGACATCCCCGGCTTGGGGGCCTCACACCATGGCTAGATGAGATGACGAAAACCAACACTCAACAGTGGTGCGTTCAGATTGCATATGCTCGACGGTGTTTTCCCAGACCTGCTTGGACGCAAGTCGCTTACAGACCGCAGCATAACGCTTGCACACTTTCTTGAGTTGACCAATTCAGTCTGTTTCGGAACCTGCGCACCTGCTGAGTCCTGAGCACACACGACTCGAAGTCAATTTTAATCAGCTACAAACTTTGTTTTGACTGTGCAAAATGCCCTGCCACTTTGTTCCTTTGGCAGTGTTTTCGTGATCAACCCTGTGCAGTCGTTTCGTTATTTGAGCGGGTCTTGCAGCGCGAAAGGGTTCAGCCCGTCATACAGCTCCATTGCGTCGCATCGATCTTTCTGGAAGGCCAAGGAGGATCGGTGACCGTGCTGTGCATGCAAACCTTCCAAGAAGGCAGACAGTAACATGCATGGTGACAGATGCTGGAGCAAACTGGCTACAGAGCTGATGGGCATGATCAGCTCACAACATATGCACATTCTGGCTTGGAGGACGAGCACACAAGCGCAACCCTAAGGCTTTGTATCATACAGCCTAGCGATGCTCAGCTAGCACTATGCAGCCTGTATGCCAACAGATGGTTTACAATGAAGCGTCTATGGAGAGTCAGCACCAGACTTGGTATCAAGCCAGAGATGAAGGTGTGGGATCAGTTCCTGATCAGAAGAACAGGGCAAAGGATGGTCACCTTCATCACAGATGTCAAGAAGCTTGAAGATGGCCGAAAGGTAGCTCATGCAACTGCGAAATGCAATTCCTGCCATGCGTAATACAGTCGTCGCCAAGCAAGCACAGGCATTGCTACATCACCTACTCGGTGTGCCCTGTACATGGAACTGAAGTTTTTTCGATCTTGTTGCCACCAACATTGATGCTTTGATTGATGCTGCTGTTCACACTGTGATTGATGCTGCTACTGATGCTGTTGTTGCTGCCACTGCTTGTGTCGTGATTGATGCTGCTATCGCTACCCTTCACATGAACCCAGCTACAACACTAGCTTTTGCCTGACAGGTTGCAGCAGCTGTCTTTGCATTCAGAGGCACCAAATTGAACAAGACTGGAAATCTGGCAGCCGATCTGCACCTGCTACGTGACCTCAATGCGGAGATGGTGGTGACACAAAGGGCAACCAAGAAGATTCAGAATCACATCAAGCGCCTGCAGGAGCAGCATCAGGCCGTGAAATGGTCCTTCTACACTACAGGTCAGTCTCAAAACATTGCAACATTGATGCTGAGCTGAATCAAAGCATCACCACTGCAGCACCTTTGGAGCTCTCTGTCTCACAACCTTGAATCAAGAGCGGGGATGAGCGTCACTACCTTGTTGACAGGTGTCTGTTTCACTGACCTGCACAGCACTTGCTGAGTGGCTTCACAGTAGCTTCATGCGCAATGTTCAACCAAAGCATTCGCCACTGCACGTCTTTCAAGCACCCGGTCTCACGCCTGCTCCCAAAAGCGGAAAGTTTATGTCTCTCAGTGACATGCAAAGCACCCTTTGGCATGCAGGGCACTCGCTGGGTGGCTTCACGGCAGCTTCCTGCGCCATTTTGAACCACAGCATCCGTCACTGCAGCACCTTTGAAGCGCCTGGTCTCACCACCTTCTACCACAAGCTCGCAGCACAAGCGGGTGACTCTGACCATTGGAGCACCAAAATCACCAACTACGTCACAATCCCCAATCCCATCAATATGTGCCAGAAGCACTTGGGAGAAGTGTACAGAGTCTACACACGCACGGAGTGCAAGACAGACATGCTACATGTCTTCAAGTGCCTGTTTGGCAGCTGTGTGAGGACTCTGAATTGGCTGCTGCTGGCCAATGTGGTGGTGACAGCTGTCAGGGTGGTGTTAGGCGGTGTTACGTCTTACATGGCGTGTGCTGATCTGCTGGCTTCTGACCGCTCTTGGGCAACTCTCAAGGTCAGAAGCAACACCTTTCCAACTGATGCTCACAGCTTGCCTTCAAATCAGCATTAGCTGACCTGCTCGCTTCTGATTGATCTTGGGCAAGCCTCAGAGTGAGAATGGACCCTCGCCTGATGCCTGAAGCTTGTTGTTATGTAATGATTAGGCATCTGTAAGGTTGTTTCGCCAGCAGGTGCATGCTGGTTGCCTAAACGCTCAAGTGCTGAGTGGTCTTGGGCAGCCCTCAATGTGAGGTTGCTATCAATAGCTTGTTTTGACCCAAGCTTCACGCATGTGAAAACAGATGCTGATAGCAGCCACAAGGCGTTTCACAGCAGCCAATTACAGCGCCCACTGATGGATGCCACATTGGCAGTCAATTGCTTGCAGGCATTGCTGCGAAAGGAGTGTGGGCTGGAGCTGGCAGTAAGTCCAGCACAGCTAGCAACCAGTGCCTACTGGACCCTGAGGGGCTCCAGTCACAAAGCTCACTGCTATATGCTTTCAGGCAGCACTTTGAGCGGTAGTATCATCAAAGAGCGTAGTGCACTTGTGAGCAATTGTATTGCAGTAACAGTGGCCTGCTTGCAGGCACTGCTGCGAAAGGAGTGTGGGCTGGAGCTGGCAGTTGGTCCAGCACAGCTAGCAACCAGTGCCTACTGGACCCTGAGAGGCGCTTCAGCCTTTGTGGCTGGGAAGCTGGGCACCACTGTTACGCATGTCCTGCAGCAACACTCCATGCTGCACATGACCAAGGTGCGGGCCTTTTGATTTTGTGTCATTTTGCCACAGCTTTGCGTGATCTCCTACAGCAGGGCAGAACACAGCACGGCACAGCACAGCACAGCACAGCACAGCACCGCACAGCACAGCACAGCATGGCACAGCCCAGCCTATCCTGAACAGACTTCATACAACCTCAAATAGTGTGTGCCCATGATGCCACCATCAGTCCACTTTAGCACTTTAGCTGTCACAAGTCAACTTGATTTGGCACTCGAGCTGCATGTTGAGTAACCTGTGACGGTGAGTGTGTTCCATTCTGAAAGCGTTTGAGCAGCATGCGCCTAGCAGGGTCGTACAATCTCACCGGCAAGCATGTGAACATTGATGTCAGTGATATGATGACTGAGCCTCTGGGAAAGTGGATGTTCCAGGCTTTTGATTTTGAGACTGGTCTGCCCAAGCGCTGTGTCAAAATGGAGTCCTGGCCCATGGAGGACAGAATCTCCCGCCCTTTCCTGTACTACCTGGGCAGGGCAGCTTTGGAATCCTTTGTTCCCACCAAAACAACAGAGGGCTTCCTGGTCATGTTTGACAGGTGTGACTGCTTCCTGGATTCTAGCCAAGCTCATCAGCTCGGTCGTCCCTGAGCTCAACAACTTGATGCATGCAATGCAATGCATTCCTGATGCATTGGGCTGCATTCTCTTATGCTTTTGTTGAATATATTGTCGTGAAGTTGCAACTTTAGTCATGATTACTTTAGTCGTGATGACACAAATTGCATGCTATGCACAGTGTGGGTTACAGCCTGTAGTCTGTCATGTCACGCCTGACAGGGTCTTGGGCTTTGCAGAAACCACAAACATGTCTGGTGCAATGCTGCTTCTTCTGCAGCTTTTTGTGTCGTTGCTGGGCATTCGTGCATCCACTCTCAGATTATTTTGTCAGTCTTGACCTGTTTTGTCTATGTCTATTGCACAGCTTGGGTGTGCTTTCTTGTACATTTGTATGAAGACCACGCGAGAGACGGCAGGGCTCCGCAGTAAACTACAGCAATGTTTGGTGCAATGCTGCCTCTTCTTTCCGCACAGGGCACATCAGCAGCCATCATGCAATCTAATGCTTGATGCACTTCATGAGAGAACATGACTGACAATGCACTTGACTTTTCTGCGCCAGGAATGCCATGGTGGAAGCAAGGATACGTTGCTTGCCAGACTACATCGAGGCAAAGCAGACTTTCCCTGAAAGGCAGGACTCGCTAGACTACTTGACGCACAACCTGTTTGACGGAGCAGAATGGCTAGATGACATTGGCGGTGCTGATGAGCCTTGGGGAATGTCAATGGATGAAGCTGCCACTGAAGCTGAGGTAGACAGTGGAGCAGAGGATGAGACTGCTCTGAAAGCACCTCGCAAATCTATGACATGGACAAGCACAATGCGCTCATACTAGCATTGCAGTTACCTCAAGATCAGGGGCAATGATATGTAGACTTGCTTTGCCTGATGTCCTTGCTCCTGTTGTTGACACTCAAAGGTCACTTGGGCATGAGAGTATCTGCGCCCACTTGCTTGTGTATTTGGCTAATGCCACTTTCGGGACCTCTGGGTCCAAGACCTCGAGCTGAACGCAATCTTTTATCAGAGATGAAATGTTTGCAAGTATGTGTCAGTCTGCTGTTGCTGCTGAACAAATGCTGGTCCAACAGCATCAGCAGACTGCTTGTTTTAGTGTGTTTCTTAGTACTTTTTAGCTTAGCACTGCTATTTGGATGTTCACGCACTCAGCCTGATGGTATTGACTGAGGAAGATGCACGATCTTGATGCAGCAATCGCCACGATATCGAGCTTCTCACATCTCAAACCATCACATGAAAACCATGAAGCATCCGATGCTCACTAGTACAGTGGATTCGTTCAAGGCGAGATGGATACAATGACTTCAGAAACAATTCATTCAAGAGAGCTTGCACCTGCCTACATTGTACAGAGACGATGTACAGCACCGCTTGCAACCAAAGGCAGAGGGCTGAGGCGAACATGGAACCCAGGAAACCAAACAAGGGCAGCACAAACCCCAGCAAGCACTGAAAACAAGTTGCCAAGCCTGTCGCCAGGTTGTTAAAAAAAATTCAGAAAATTAGTTGCATGAAGACTCTTGCAATCAGATCACAAATCCGTCAAGCCAGTGCATGCTGCATTCCAGGCAAACCATCTTGCAATACCTGACTTCAGCCTGCATCTGTAGAACATTTGCCGGTAGCATCTATGACTCCAGAGCCCAAGCAAACTTCTTCTTGATAGAAAACCGCATACTGGCCAGATGCCAACCCTTGATCATTGCAATCTAGCTTCACCTCAACAGCTGTCATATCATCATTTGTAAATTTGATGACGCAATTGTACAACACAGGGCCATGACGCACTTTGCAGTGCACCGGCATTGATGAATCTGGTGACTCATTCACCCAGTTGATATTGCTGCATGTGAACATGTTTCGTTCCTTGTCCACACTGTAGTAATCTCTGGACACATAGACAGCGTTCTTATGAATGTCTTTCTTGGTGACATACCTGCAAGCAAGCAACAGCAATGAAACGTCAAGCAACTGCATCGGCTCCAATTTAGCTGGAGCTGAGAACAGAAGGCTGCAAAATCTTGCCAAGCATGACACATGCCGCAAGTGTAACCTGCATATTGTCACTATCTGAAAGCCCTCATGCAGTAAGTGCATGTCAAATAACATTAAGACTGCACATCCTTTCGACTGTTTTGTCGTTCTGCCCATTGTGGTGCAAATTTATATGCATGTCAAGCCTCAGCTTTTGTCTACTGTAGACAGAGTGTTGAAGTATTCAAAAGCCTAATCAGTTTGGTGACTGATAAGTAAGGCAAAACCCATGATTGTCTTACCAGGGGCCGCCATTGAGAGGAATACCCTTGCGCTGCCCCACAGTATGGAACCAAAACCCTTGATGGTATCCTATAACCTCCCCAGTCTCTTGCTCTATTATGCACCCTGGCCAGTGCCCCAAATGCTGCTCAACAAATTCGCTGAACTTGACCTTTCCAAGGAAACAGATGCCCTGGCTGTCTCGCCTTGCCTGATTAGGCAAGCCAGCTGCCTGTGCTATTGCTCTCACCTCTGCCTGCAAAAGAGAAGGCATTGCAAGTGAGGAACAGTTGCAATCAGGGCAGCTACTGCATGATCACATGCTAGCATCGCTGCACCACTTGCAGCTTTTGCAACTATGCTAGCAGTCTTGAATCAGTTTTACAGGCATGAGGACAGAAGCAAACCTGTTGTAAGCACATCCAGCAGTTGGGCATGCAGACAGCATGAAAGTCCTAAGCTCACATGCATCTGCTTGACTTACGCTTGCAGTCAATTGCTGAACCAGATGCAAAGCTCCAAATGCATTGCCATCAAACATTTGGATGCTCATGCTTGCCCTCAAAGCATTCCCTGAACTGCTTTCCAGTCATTCTCAAGTATCTGCAGGCATAGTCAGGGCATGTGACTGCCTCCTGTTGTGATGTTCTGTCGTATGTTGGGCGCTATGTTTGAGAAGTAGGCACACGAGATTGACAGCATAGACCCTCCTGAAAAGTTGCTGCCAAAACCCAGTGCCTAATTGCACAGCCAACCATTGCCGTAAAAGCGCTGACGTGGCGCTAATAGCAGCGTATGACACAGTGTAACAAAGTCAGAAAGAAATGTACCTTATTGAAGTGACCCAAGGGAAACATGACTCGAGACAGCTGTGCCTGAGTGAGGTGTGCAAGGAAGTAGGTCTGGTCCTTGACAGCATCTGGTGCTAAAGCCAACTGAACTGGATCATCCAGATCATCTGAGCGGATGATCCTGGCGTAATGGCCTGATGCTATCCTGTCAAACTTGTGCTCTTCAAGACCGTCGAGATACTCATAAAAGGCTCCAAATTTGACCCTGCACAGCAGACGGGAAATGCATACAATCAAATCGCCAGGTCCACCATGCACATGACTCTTTGACAGTAGCTATGCTGCCCACAGCAGGTAGTTCGCAGGAGAAATCTCAACAGTTGTTGATTCATGATGCAACATACCACAGCAAGGTCTATTCTGTGTGCAAGCAGCTACTTCCACACGCTGAATTGTGTACAGCACAATATCTGCTTGCCTCAAAAAAAGTGGCTGGGAAGGCAGGAGGGCATTGAAATTGGCCTGTTGGGTTTCAAGGACAGTGAACTGGTTGGTTGGTTGGTTGGTTGGTTGGTTGGTTGGTTGATTGGTTGATTGGTTGGTTGGTTGGTTGGTTGGTTGGTTGGTTGGTTGGTTGGTTGGTTGGTTGGTTGGTTG
>BDIU01000103.1:0-149402 GCA_002118135.1 Trebouxia sp. TZW2008
TGTGTGTGTGTGTGTGTGTGTGTGTGTGTGTGTGTGTGTGTGTGTGTATGTGCGCGTGTGCAGATTTCATGAGTCACAAGATGTCTATAATTGCAATGGCAGGTTTGTATACCTGAGCAGATTGCCATTTTCTGTCATACGTACTTTCGGGTGGAGCGCCAATGTTTGGAAGGGATTCCACTGTTAGGCTTCCAAGATGAGACTGTCAGCCTGCCTAGCATGCATATACTGGACTCAACAATTCTGACTTGCAAGATGTGAAAGCTCGCAATGAGCGTTGTGCATACCTCAATGGGCTACTGCTTTCAGCCATATGCACATTGAGGTGCAGCGCCAAGGCCTGAAAGGTGTCCCACCGCAGTGCCTCCCAGATGCGACCTTCAGTCGGCCTAACATGCGTATATTAAACTTATCAATCATCACTCATATGATGCACATGATTGCAATGAGGGTTCTGCATACCTGAGGGGGCTGCCACTTTCAGCCATATGGACACTGAGGTGTAGCGCCAACGCCTGAAAGGTGTCCCACTGTAGTGCCTCCCAGATGAGGCTCCCAGCATGCGCTGCAGCAGGTGTCAATTCTCCAGATTCTGCCTGCACAGCAAAAGCTCAAAGGCTCAGGTTCCAGGAAAATCACAGACAAGCTGAGCGGGCTGCCAATTTCTGCCAAATGCACATTGAGGTGCAGCGTCAAGGCCTGAAAGGTGTCCCGCTGCAGTGCGTCCCAGATGAGACCTTCAGCATGCGCTGCAGCAGGTGTCAATTCTCCAGATTCTGCCTGAAAAGCAACAACTCAAAGGCTCAGGTTTCAAAGAAGTCACATGCAGGCTGAGCGGGCTGCCAGTTTCTTACAAATCCACGTTCAGGTGTTGCGCAAGTGCTTGGAAGGGGTCTCACTGTGGTGCTTCTTAGATGAGACATCCAGCATGCGCTGCAGCAGGTGTTGATTCTCCAGATTCTGCCTGAACAGCATCAAAGGCTCAAGTTCCAAGGGAAATCACACGCAACCTGAGCTGGCTGCCAATTTCTGGCAAATGCACGTTCAGGTGTCGCGCAAGTGCTTGGAAGGGTCCCACTGTGGTGCTTCTAAGATGAGACCTTTAGCATGTGCTGCAGCAGGTGTCAATTCTCCAGATTCTGCCTGTACAGCAACATCTCAAAGGCTCAGGTTCCAGGGAAATCACACCCAAGCTGAGCGGGCTGCCAATTTCTGCCAAATGCACATTGAGGTGCAGCGTCAAGGCCTGAAAGGTGTCCCACTGCAGTGCGTCCCAGATGAGACCTTCAGCATGCGCTGCTGCAGGTGTCAATTCTGCACAGTCTGCCTGAAAAGCAACAGCGCAAAGGCTCAGGTTTCAAAGAAGTCACATGCAAGCTGAGCGGGCTGCCAGTTTTTGGCAAATGCACGTTCAGTCAAAGCGCGAAGGCTTGAAAGGAGATCTGTTGTAATGCTTTGAAGGTGAGACCTTTAGCATGCGTCACTGCAGGTGTCAATCCTCAGAATCTGAATGCAATGCAGTAGCTAGCCGTAGCTCAAGGCCGAAGTTCAAAAGCAGTGAAAACCTCCAGAGTGCAGACTGAGTGACTGAAAATGTTAACTTTAACACAGCAGCGCTGGACGCATACAATACTGTAAGCACACACATGTCAAATGACGCACATGACAATTGTTGACCAAATGCTGACTGCCAGACCTGTGAGGTTATACTACATGCAATTTTCAGCACAGGAGGGTACATCAGGACAACAACAGCACACTGGCTGTAACTTGGCAAGCATACACCTGCAACATGGCGCACTGCATATGCTGACAATGCTTGATGTGCCTGTGATGTGACATATGCACAGACTGTCAATGCACCTTGAGGCGCCAGGCTTGTGAAATGAGCAGGGCTTCAGCTGCCATAGCCAGCACTAGCAGACCTAACACATGCTGCGTGACAAGGCTGCCGCTGCTCCTTGACAAGCATGTACACGAGACATGACGCATATGCATGCTGCTGACGAACCTTGAGGTGCCAGGCTTGTGAGACGAGCAGGGCTTCAGCTGCCATAGCCAGTAAGTCAGCGCTGTGCTGCAGCCTTGCAATGCTTTCCACAGACTCTGCCCACCTGCCCAACGCCTCATTGAAGAGCTGCAGCAACAATGACACCTTTGACATGTGTGCAGTAGGCCAAGCAGCAACAGCTATCGAGTCAGCGCTGTGCGGTATGCTTTCAACAGACTCTGCCCACCTGCCCAGTGCTTCATTGAACAGCTGCACAAGTCATAGAATTGTTGTGGTAAATGTATGCAGCAACATATGCTGGCAATACAGCTCCCGTTGCTGCAACTGTTGCATCTGCAAGCTGACTGTTGGCTCACACCTCGACATGACTGGCAAGACAGGACTTGGGCCGCGTGCATCTAGCGCCTGTGCTAGAATGTGTACTCACTTTTGTTACTATCATCATGGTCAATGTCATTGGCTGTGCGATGACTTTCACATTTCTTATTATCATTGTCATCACGATTCATGCTTTTCAGACTCATTCATACTATGACTTCGTCATACCTGGACAAAATAGTCTGGTCCCTTGTCCAGCAGCTGCAGGTCATACAGGATGCTTGAAGCTTCAGTCAAAGCCAGCGCCACATCTGCATCCCCCTTCTCCTAGCCAAACACACGCATTCGAGTGTTGTCTCTGTGTGTACAGGCTGAATGGTGCTGTACACACTTTTGCTGTCTACAAAAGTACAGTTTTGATAGCAACACGGACGCCAACATTGAATGTTGTCCCTATCTTGAGCTTTTGCTAGTGTGTTGTGATGGGCTTGTGCACATCTAGAAAATGACAGCAAGAATGGCGGACAATGGTCATGACGTCATACAAGTAATCAAGTCTCCCAACGTATGCCAATTACTGAAGCACAGTCAACAGAAGCACAGTCAACAGAAGCACAGTCAACAGAAGCACAGTCAACAGAAGCACAGTTAACACCAAAATGCACTGCGCAGCTTTTGTCACGTCCACTGGACCGTCACTCATGTGTCAAAACTCTCAGCATTTACAATCTGATCAAAGGTGAACACTGACATGCATGCAACTCTAGTCAGCTGCATCAGTGATGCTTGACACACATGCATCCGCAAACATGAAGCACAACTCTCAGCAGCTTTCAAGCGTGATTGAACACATGAGGGAACTGACCTGCTCTGAGGGGTTCTGAAGAGCAGTGGCCTGCAGTGCAGCCAGCTGCAGAGCAGTGTTGGCAGCTGTGGATGCTGTTCTAAAGTCTTGCGGCAAGAAAGCTGGATAACCGGGATCTGCTGCATGAGGCAATCTGCAGGCACAGATCTTCAACCCAAAAGCCTTGTGCAAAAAGTCAAAAAGAGTTGTGACACTACTTTTGGATATTCTTGAACAGTGTTGGCAGCGCTTGATGCTTTTTCTAAAGTCTTGTGGCAGGAATGCTGCATGAGGCAACCTGCAGGCACAGACCTATCACCCAAAACCCGTTCATCAAAACAAGTCAAAAAGAGATGTGAGACTCCTCCTGAGCTTCTTGAACAGTGTTGGCAGCCATGGATGTTGTTCTAAAGTCTTGTGGCATGAGAGCTGGGTAGCCCAGATCTGCTGCATGAGGCAATCTGCAGGCACACGTCTTGAACCAACAACCCTTGTGCAATACATTAAGAAGAGATGCGGCCATTTGCATTGCAGTGTTGGCAGCGCTTGAGTCTTAAGGCAAGAAAGCTGGGTAGCCAGGATCTGCTGCATGAGGCAGTCTGCGGCCACTTAAGTTGGCTAAGACATGCTGGAAGAGTATCTTCAGGACAAAAATTGATACGCGTCTATACTCTTTTGAACAGTCCGACAATCTAAAGGAATTTTTCGAGGTGTCAAAGCAGGATCCATGCGTTGAAATCAAGCTCAATCATGCCCAGCCTGTGCCTGTGTTATGCAAGAACCTGCATCATTGCAAGCGCGACATCCCCAGGTCAACATCCTGTCCCACCCGTGCTGTCATCAGGATCGATATCCGCCAGGGGTAGGTCTTTGCATTTTGTGCAAAGGCCCTTGATACTTACCAGGCAGCTTCCTATTGGGCATATTGATCCTCTGAATGTACAGCTGCTGGTGCATACCCAATGAGTATTAGGCTTTCACGTGGCAAGCATGTGTATGGGTCCATGATGATCACAATTGCAAGGTCATGGCTGATCATGATCATGAAAGCATTTTAGGGATACAAACAAATCAGCAAAAGATGAAAGTGCAGCCTGAAGCAGCATTGCAATAAGCACATGTCACACCTGTTCTGAAAGGGACCCAAACTGTAAGCAAGCGCCCTATGCAGCAATGGGTTCTCTGGGTCCAGTTCTACTGCTAACTGCAAGGATTGCAATGCCTCTGGCTGATTATAGTTCCATTCAAACAGTAGTGCCTGGCTCAACAGCAGTCAAGTCAATTTGCAACAAGCAAAAACCGCCTGTGTGGACAAGCATGTGGCTATGTATCAATATTGCAAGTCACCTGGTCAAGCAATCTTCGCGCATCGCTAGGATGTCCCGATTCGTGTGCACGTGACGTTCCTATGTTGCTGGTCACGTCGTGATATTTGCGCAATCGTTGCTGCAGCCCCGGTGATATACATTGCGATTGTTGATGCAGCACGTTTGGTAGCACTCTGAGTGAGATGCGGCGCTGTCTGATACACGAGAAAGTCAGTAACGCCAGCACCAGTGCAAGCAGCATACGGCCCCGCCACGGCCTGTCCGCCGGTTGCCAGCTTTTGCGATTCATATGATTCAGGTGACTCTTGGAGACCACTCGCCGTCTCAATTCAGTTCTTACTGACAGATCACCGAAATGCAGACATCCGTTGACTGTGCAAAGATCGCAAAGGCACTTGCAGACGTCCGGCCAGACTGCAGCACAAAGATCAACCGAATGCTGTCTGTAGCGCGTTGCTGCAACTCGTGCGGCAGGGGCCGCACGCAGCAAGTGCAGTGCGCCCGGCTTAAGCTGGTCAAAGCTCGAGCCCACTGTTCGACGGTCACATGCCAGCTGTACACACATTAAATACTGTCACGTGCCCTGTTCTGCACGTGCAGTCTCGTGCGCAGTACTAATTTGGATGCCAGGGTGGCCCCTCCTTGGCAGCTGGTGTGTGGAATCTTGCTTGCATCCTGTACAGCACAATTCATTGAATCAGATGCTTGGCACACATTGTGTGCGTGTGAATGTTACAGTATTGAAACCATGTTGTGAAACACCTACACCTCCGGATCCGTATGCAAAAAAATTGTGGGCGCAAAGTGACTTTGGTTCAACTTAATTGAAATGCTTTCGTGAAGCTCATATGCAGTGCATGTCATCAGCATAAGTAATGGCAGTATAACATCGCATAAACTCCAGATCAATGCGAGCCATGCAAATTAAACGGGCAGTGATTGAAATGCTGCCTGCCAGGCTGCAGTGGCTTACAGTTGTTCACACATGTAAAACTACACAACCAAGCTATGATCAGCTGTTCTGCCCATCTTCAAGCAGATCATATGGTATGTCTGATCAAGACATCATGTACACAACAACACAAGCAAGCTTTGACAAAGAGGGGCAATGACAATGGCAAGGAACATGAAATCTGCCGACCAAAACTGTTTATAAGTGTCTCAACTCAAGCTTGTTGGTCACCCAGGCTTACTATCTATCATGCATGAACTGCAGTGCATGCCTAAACTAGTCAGCTATCTCCACATCTCAAAATACCCATGCACGCTATACTCCCACATCACAACTGCTGTCCACACAAGTCACACTCTGGATGGTTGTGACCGCTTCTGCCTGTGCAACTTGTCATTGCTTGAAGCAGTTGAACAGCCTTGCAGTGGTGTCCAGATCTGTTTCGCCGTCATCATCCCTTGGACCCCACTTCAGCAGATGCGCCGCATGGCTTATGGTCCTGTCCCCGCCCTTGTCCTTCACAAAATGAAGAGGGCAACATAGCAGTGCCGCCACGTCATATCCCATCTTTGCTTCTAGGAAGGCACTGAAGCTGACCCCCTGCAGCACATGCAGACTGCTTCAGCTTGATTAGAATGTGAGCAGCAATCCTGCCTTGATCACAGAGCTGTCATCACAGCAATAAGCGTAGAAAGTGTTGCATACTCTAGGGCTCACAGATGCAGGGGCCACTATTAAATTGTCTGTGGCAAGAGCCTTGTACTGCTAAAGGCGATAGAATGCCCAGAGGTGCAAAAAGCAAAATGCACGTCGCATCTAGCTTGTGTGCATGACACAGTTGCAGCAGCTCCTCCTACATGGCAATCACAGACAGTATGCTGTCTGTCTGTGTTGTTGCTTGTGCTGACTGTGACTACATCAGTGCATCGCAGTTGATCATGAGAACAGGTCCAATGCAAGCGTGTGCAGATTTCAGCACTTGCTATTGTTTTTGTTGGTAACGAACGCTCAACTGTCAGTCAGACTGCTGATCTTCATGAACTTCCATGCAAATCCCAGTACATGGCTTTGCGCCACTGTCATTGGCACATTCATGCACAGTCTTATGAGTGTAAAGCCCCTGACTGCTTTGTGCTTGCTTGCTGTTGTTGGGGAGCATTGCGCGATGCCATGATGCTTGCATTGGCACAATTGTAACGGCATTGGCATACGGCAGAGTAACATACCTGCCAGTCAAGCTGATGGCTGGCTGGGGCAAACACCTCTCTCAGCAACCCCCACACCTTGTCCTGCAGCCACTCCCGGATCGGCTGCACTGTCTGGACCCCAATGCGATCGCCGCCGCGGCCGCCGCTCCTGCTCGGCTTGTGCTTTAGCTGCTGCCGTCGCGCGATCTCGCGCTCCAAGCTACCCAGCCTGACGTGCCGGTCTAGCCACGTCGTGACGTCCGACTGGCTGATGACGCCGTTCTGGTCGATGTCCATCGCAATGAACAGGCGATGCTGGAGGATCCTGAGGTGGGTCACCTCCACCGACTTGCCAGTATGGGCAGACTTGACATATCTCCCCTTTTGCCCTTCTGGCTGCTGCATGCAGTTGAGGGCGTCCCAGGCCAGCATGTGCAGAGACATCAGATCTTCCCAGATCATGTCTGTCTCTTGCTTGAGCTGATCATAGCTAGCAGTGAGGGTGGCGATATAGCTGCGCAAGGCTGCCTCTTGCTGCCTGTACCTGAACGTAGGGCATGTAAGTGAGCTGACCAGTCAGGGCAACGATACAACACAAGATAGCAAGCTGTGCCTCATGCCACATACGCAAAACACATGGTGATGCAGCTGTAATATGCACAAGTAAGGTGTGCAAAGGCTGTGCAGTTTGCATGCATGCCATGGCAGTGCATTGCAACCTCCGTATAAGTTGTGTGTCAGTGACAAGCCAAATGCCATGTGCCATACAATTTGAGTACCATGTGAACTGTATGTCAGGAAACAATCTGAGTACTTTGTATGCCAATGACAAGCTAACCAAGCCTGTATTTGTCCTGCTGCTGATCCTTGACTTGCCTGACAGACAACTGCGTTTGAGAATTTAAACTGTGATGACAAGTGACCAGGGAAGCAGCAGTCTTACCCCTGAGCACTGGTATCCTTCACAGACAGCTCCAGCCGCAGCTTCCCCACCAGCTTCCACTCTGCCTTGCATGAGGCCTGCCGCATGGCAGCTCTTGTGTCAATCTCTTCCTCCTCTTCTTCATCCCACTCTTCCTCTTCTTCCTCACTTGACCAGTCTTCTTCTTCCTCAGCATGCCTGCTGCTGTGGGCATCTTGCCTTGCTGGCAGGAGTGGAGGCTTGGCTGTTCCTGAGGATAACAATTGGCGTGGCAGGATGGCTGACTGGTTTGGATGTGCTGATGGTAGGTGATCTGTGAGGTGGCTGTTGGGGTTGAGGGGGGTGGGCTGAGCTCTGGGGATGTGAGGGGTTTGCTGCGCCTTGATATTGAGCAGGGCGGTTGTCACCCTGCGTTGAAGAAGAAGAAAAGTCCAAGACAGGGTCAAATGACTAGTCATGGCTGCAGCACGATCTGTAGGTTCCATGCATTGCTGAAGCAAAAGGCATGTCCTTGTCATTGCCTGTTGCCTCCAAACAATTGATGCGCTGTGCATGGGGAATGCATGAGTCTCTCAGCATGCAGCAGCAATTATGATGTTTGGAACAAAATGAGGATCAGCAAAGTCATGCTTTGTCTCAAGTTGGACTCGGGAGACAATCACATGGCTCATGCACCTTGTAGTAACACATGTAAGTACATTCAGAGCTGGACACAAGCACATACTTCCCGGCAAAGCACAAAAGTAGTTTGCATGCTTCAGATGCCAGCCATTTTGTCTGGGTCACATACCTGAGGTGTCATGGCACGTGTAGCCTGAGGCGGTTGTGCAGTACTGCCCTGCCCTGTAGGGCTGCGTGCCTGCTGCTGTGCCCCACTGTCCTGCCTTTGAGGGCTGCTGCTCTGCTGCTGTGCAGATGCCCTGCTGCCAGTGGCAATTCCTGCCATTTGCTTCACAAAAGAGAAGAGACCACTTCTGACAGAAGAAGAAGGTGAAGTGGCGGTCTGTTCTGCTGGCCTGCCCCCTGCTGCACCTCTGGGTGCAGAAGAGATACTGCCAAAATAAATACCAGCAGCTTTGGGTGAAGAAGCTGAACTACTGGTCTGACTTCCTTGCCCACCAGATGCGGAAGTGGCTGTGCCAGGAGAAGATGTGCGGGGTGATGGGTATGGACTGTCTGGGCAGGGTGGGGGGCGGGGGCTATCAGGGCGCACCTGCATCATTACACACTAGATCATTTGACAGATTGCAGGCAACAACACAAGAATGATCTGCTGGTCTGAGCATGCGACGGAAGAAAGCACATCAATTTTGCAGACCTATAGACACAGTCATTGCAGCCATGTCTGGTAGAAGTCAATATACCGGACACTTGTGCTACAAGGACATTCTTGTTGTCAGCATACTGCAACCGGGAACCAATCATTATGTTCTGACTACAGTTTTCTGAGCAAGCAAAACATTTGGTGTAAAAATAACAGTCTGCGACATATTCATTTGTTACATCAAGGGTTTGCTGGGCTGTGTTCGCCTGGATTGATGGTTGATCTGGTCTATTTTCAGACCCCTGGAGACAGTCATTGCAGCAATGTCAGGTAAACAAATCCACACTTTTGGGTGCCCAGACAGTGTTTGCCTGGACCGTTGAGCTGGGAGTCTAACTGACAGGAAGTGGGGCCACAGTTGTTGCAGCAATGCTGGCGTAGCAGACATGACTTGTTTCAGTTTTCATACCGTGTTTGCCTGGCGTGGAGGGTTGGGGTGGGCTGACTGGTGGGAGGGTGGAGCCACTAGCTGCCACTGGTGGCGCTGCCCCTGCAGGTAACTGCCCTGCCCCTCCAGCTGAGCAATGCAGCTCTTCAGACCATGTCGCTCATTGTCCCAGCTGCACATACAGAAGCGGGGTCACACAACAATGGCAGACGTAGGAAAAGCAGAAAAGGCTACAAAGTCTACGCCCTCCGGGTCATGGTGGGTTCCTGTTTGGAAGTAGCAGCTCCTGATTGCTGCTCTAGAGGCAGCCACCGCAGCAACTTGACCTACGGGCAACCAGCCTGTATGCAGAGCATTTGCATTGCCTGCCCATGCAACTGAGCTATGTTGCTCTTCAAATGCATGCCGCTAATTGGCTTGAGTCTCATCACAGCAGCAACGCTATACCACTATTTAGTCTGTGCACCTCATTCACAACGCTGCACACATGAGCTTAATCAATCAGTTTCAATCAATTTGTTGTTATTGTCTTAAACACAACAGGGGAGCCGTGCAGACAATGTCAAGAGAGTCATTATACTGATATGATATGATTGTTTGGGGAAAGCCATTTCCGGATGTCTTTGGCACCCTCTTTGGGTGGTGGGGGGGTGGGGGGTGGCGTATTAGGTAGGGGACGATGGTCTTTCTACAGACATGTATAAAGTTCAACAATCAAGCGGCATCTTCAGTCCAACAATGCACCACATGTGGTTTTGGAGCCAAGCACCAACCTGACTTTCTCCTTGACAACACGCCTGAAGGTCTGCTGCAACTGCTTGTCGACCTTCTTAGCCATTGTGATGGCACAGCGCGCGAGCCTGAGGTCAGTCTCTTGCTGAGCCACCTCCACATCCAGCCTGCAGCACATGACTGCTTGTTCAACAGAATGCTTTTAGCAGTGTCTGATACAAGCCTTACAGTTGAGGATACATCCCTGCATCCCCTACACCGGTGGGTCTGAGCCCTGTCTACCGCTGAGCCACTTCTACATCCAGCCTGCAGCATATAAGCTTTGCTCAGTGCTGCCTGAGAAGTTTGCGTTCACTAGCAGAGGTGTCACTGCTTGCCGACCTTTTCAGCCACCGTGATTGCACAACACGCGAGTCTAACCTCAGTCTCTTGCTGAGCCACCTCCACATCCAGCCTGCAACATATACCTCCCTGTTGCTGTGTAGGCCATTTGCATGCAAGAATTTTGCTCTCACTATTGGAACTGTCAGTCACTGTGATTGCACAATGCACGAGTCTGATCTCAGTCTCCTGCTGAGCCACCTCCACGTCCAGCCTGCAGCCCACAACACCATGGCCGTATGAGCAAATTGCGCTGTGATACTTACTACATGACATGACCAAAGAGTACACAATGAGACATACAAGAATCATGCTCAAGCTGAACAGCAAGGTCTGCAATATTGGGGTTTCTAATGTATGCTTTTGCCCAAAGATGTTTCACACACAGAACAGAGAAAAGTGTGGTCCATGGTGTTGGCCAAGAGAGATTGTCCAACCACGGCAGTCATTTGAATTCAACCCCGCAGAACATCTCCAACGCTGAGAGGCTTGTAGAAGTTAGCTCACTCAGCAGATGCAATGGCGCCAAAGAGCCATGATCAATGCCGTTCTGGCCAGAAGAAAGTGACTCAGGCATTGAAGGCTGGCATGTCTATGCTTTTGTTACGGTACTCAATCGCCATACATTTCATGCCAGGCCTCTCTTTGACTGGCCAGATTCTGCATCAGCTGCTGTTGCAACAAGCCCAAGGGGCGTTTGCTACCCATACTCATGATATTTGTGACCATGGTCATGACATCAGCAATGACATAACCATTTTTCCACATCAATATGAATCAACATTTGATTGGCCTCAGTTTGAAAGAAAAAGACCCTAGGTGTTCACCTGCTGCACTCTTGTTGCCACCCATCTCGCTCACTGGTCAGGCTCTGAACTAGCTGCTCTTGTCCTGACTTGAGCTGCTGCATATCCAGCAGGTGCTGCTCTGTGATGCGCTGGTGCAATGCATCCAACTCCTTCAGCTCTGCTGACAACCTTGCTGCCTTTGCCTCAGCCCTGCAGCAGGAAAACATTTTAAAGCAACAGAAGTTTGCTACTCTATTGTAGCTGAAATCTGCTACTTTGCATACTTTCAAGCAAGAAAATACCTGTTTTACACATGAAGAGCCTCTGCGCAGAACAAAGATGATTTGAAGCAATAGACACTTGCTACGCTTGACACAAACTGTAGCTTTGGCGTGACTCAAGCTAGGTGGATGTGCTTACACTGCACGACGCCACAGCTTGCACACATCACTGACCTGCCAGTTCTGACAACAGTGCAGCTTCTCGACACCATCACTGCAATGTAACATGCAGTGATAGCACAGGCAATTGCGGCACAGTGCCAGACCCAATGGGTTACAAGATTGCTACACTCACCTGTGTTTTTCATGTCTGCTGTGGCTCAGGCTGTTGGTCAGCTTGCGCGTACTCCTACGCTCAACTGACAGCGCCTTGTCATGCTGCAGCACCATGTGCTCCTTGCTTTGTGCCACAGCCAAACGCTGTTGCTCTGCAGCTTTCTGTGCAGTATCCTTCACTTCTGCAAGGCTAGCTGCATGCTCCTTTGCTGCTTTCTCATTGCGCTGCTCTGCGGCACTCAGCTTTGCCTTGAGCTGGATGACATCTGCATCAAGCCTGCAGATGCACACACTTATTCAGCAACATGTTCACAAGATCCTGTGCCTCCTTGATTCTTCTCATGAAGCTGCTCCAAAGCACCCAGCTTTGTTTTGAGCTGAGTCACATCTGCCTCCAGCCTGCACTCAAGCAAGTCAGGAGAAAAACCACGCAGGCCAAAGCACACCGTGTTCTGCATTGAGTGCAGGGCAAATTGCACAAACATGTGCTGTGGCTGCGAACTTGCTGTGCCATGCAGCTTTGCCAGATAGCGCTATGCCTGACACCATTGCACATAGAACATGCAAATCCCAGCCTGAAAATGCTGACTTGCTCCATTCAACATTTGTTCACATCAACAGCACATGTTGAGAAAACCTATACAATTGCACAAGACAGTGCTGGCGTCACAGTCTTGGCACTTTGACCAATGTGTAGGGCTAAAGTATATACAGCACAACACCATACATATGTAGCATCTGTGGTAGAGTGTAAAATTAGTGTTGTCAGCATATCCAGCATCAAGCTCACCTCTTGCAAGCTTGCCTGGAGCTGTTGAGGTCAGCTGTTTGCTGCTGTGCCAGCTGGTCCTTAGTAGCCAAAGCCTCCTCATGCTGCTGCACCTCCTGCTCACGCTCAACAGCAGCATCTCTGTTGGTTTTCGCTGCTGCTTGCTGCAAGTGGCCCAGTTCCCTCTTGTGCTGCTGCACTGCCTCATGCTTTGCAGCCAAAGCCTCTGCATGCTGTTGCTGCATAGCCTTCTGCTTGATCTCACAGGCTTGTTGCAGCTGGGCTAGGCTGTTTTGGTGCTGCTGTACTGCCTCATCTTTTCCAGCCAAAGCTTCTTTATGCTGCTGCTGCATCTGCTTCTGCTCATTCTGTGAGGCTTGCTGCAGCTCAGCTAGGCTGTCCTGATGCTGCTGTGCTGCCTCTTTCTTAGCAGCCAACGTCGCTTGAAGCTGCAGCGTCAGTTGCCGCTCAGCATCTCTGTGTTTGTCCTCCAGAGTTTGCTGCATCTCTTTCAAGGCGTTGTGGTGCTGCTGCAAAGCCTCATTCTTACCAGCCAGTGCCTCTTGAAGTTGCAAGCTGAGCTGTTCCTTATGCTGAGCAGCAGTGGCTTTCTCAGCATCCAAGGCAAGCTGCATCTTAGTCACACGGTCCTGCTGCTGCCGCAGCTCTTGCTGGTGCAACTCTTGGACTGATGCCAACTCTGCCTTTGCAGCTACAGCTTGTGCCTCGTGCCTGCAGCAGGAGAAGCACATCAGACATCTGCACTTAGAGCGGGAGCAACTGGCAGCTAACATCTGGTAATTTGTTCAAGCAACACTTTGTTGTGCTCTGCATCTTGCTCAGGCAAAGTACTGTGTTGAGCAATGTTACTACTCAGCACATTTGGTGATGCAATGCAGGCAACAACATGTAGTCATACCTGTCGCACTCCCCCTGGCAGTTCAGCAGCTGCTGGCTCACTTCTGCATGTACAGTGACCTGGTGCTCATGCAGCTTCTGCACACGCTGCAGCTCTGAAACTGACGTAGCCACTTCCTGAGCAACTGCTGCCTGTGCATCTAGTAGTGCCTGAGCATGCTCTAACTGTGCATGCTGCATTGCCTGAGCGTGTGCCTGCTGAACATGTTGCACAGTCTGAGCATGTTTGGCATGGCAGTCTGTCAGATCTGCCTCGGACTGCTGCCGCATGTCGAGCTGCTCACTGGCGCTCTGACTTTCGACTGCATCAAACTGCTGCTTGAGGGTATCCCAGTCTGTGAGTGCTTGCACGAGTTGCTGCTGCAGTATTTCAGACTGCTGCTGCATCTGCTGCTTCATGGTGTGAAGATGCTGCTGAGCTAACTGTGACTCCACTTCTGGCTTGTGTACAGCTGCACTCAGCTGCTGCTGTGCATTGATGGAGATTTGCTGCATATCTGAGTCAGCACTACTGTGCATGGGCTGCACTTCGTCTACAGCGGCGATTCTGATGGCACCGCACCTGCACAGGAAGACATACAAAACATCAGCCTTTGGTCGCACCTATGCAGCCTTATCTCGTTCCAGAACACAAACAAGCAAGCAGAAAGCGTGTGGTAGCTGCAACACAGCAGACAGCCTCGAACAGTGTATCAACACTGCAGGACCCAAAGTCTGGGTAACGGGCGCAGATTGCACTGCTTGCCCTGCTGCCGTTGCTGCTTAATCTGGTGAAAACCCCCGACTCTGTCAATGGGACCTGCAAACGAGAAGTTTCTCAAGCGGATGCTTTGATGACACCATATGATAAGCGACAACAATGGGTCCTGACGCAACCCTACCTGTGCTGCGCACCTCCGATGGCCAACCTTGTTCTGGTTTTGGGTGCTGGCCGTGGCAGTCATTCCATTGGCCAAGGTAAGCGCCTTGACTGCCAAGGCTTGCTGCCGCTGATGTAGTATTGACAAGTTAGGGTACCCTGTCATAGTGCCAGCGTATGCTAGCTTGATCTTGGAGCTACCTCAAACAGCGTACCGAAGACATTGGGGCGAAGCCATTTGGCCTGTCGGTTTCGATCAGCTGCTGTGAAAGCGAAGTTGCGAGCAACGCAAGCGCCCTTGCCCAGAAGGGCTCTTGACTGCATGAGCCCCACAGCTGCAGCAGGCACTGCTTCTGCTGCACGGCACTTGCTCGTGCGCGCACGAAACGTCACGTCGATAGGAATTGAAGTGAGACGCCTCGACAGTGCAACGTAGATTTGTCTTCCAAGCAGATTGCATAGCCATTGCTTGTGCGTGGGAGATCCTAGTGATACTGAGTCCTGCTGTATAGCTCAGAAAGATCACACTGTCTGTGCCAACCACTTACCCGCCACGTGTGACGGACCGAACCTGGTATGGACAGATCTCGTCAGTCTCCTACCGAGTTCCTGGCCCAGGTCTTGAATCGAAGGGGAGGGCCAGATGACTTGCCATACTCGAACGAAACTGTTTGGACGATTCGACAGCATTTGCTGGACACAGTCCAGGTGCTGGAACGCAGCTGAATTACATCTCACCTTTTCCTCATGAGCGCAGAGCATATCATCAGAGTTTTGATTTTGCTAAACTGAGTTTTAACTGCTGAGCAGGACTTCCCCACACTTACCCTCAAAGTTCAGAAGTACACACACACTGATGGCAGGACTGTACCTTTACTGATGGCTGATGGCACATTGCCAATGTACTATCAGGTGTGCACCTGTTGCCATACAGCCTCTTCAGTTAGCCTCGCAGTTCTTCGCTTAACAGTTTGCAAATGGTACAAATTTTTTGGCAAGGGGTGCAATGCTCATGCAGGGTGTCAAGTACAACATCCCCGTGTGCATCTGGCTGCCAGAGCACTATCCCAACGCCCCTCCCATCATGTATGTAGAGCCTACTCCTGACATGATCATCAAAGCAGGGCATTCAATCGTCAATGCCTCAGGCTTTGTCAACTCTCCATACGTGCGCAACTGGTCACAGCCACACTCCACGCTGATGATCATGTGCAATGATGTGTCCATCCAGTTTGGGCAAGACCCCCCCTTGTTCTCAAAACCCCCTGGGTGGGTCCCCCCAGCTCCAGCCCACAGCCATCAGTCGCCTCAGAAACCGGTGCAGCCGCCTTCAAGGTCTCACTCACCTGGCAACATGCATGCAGAGCCACACCATCACACTTTCCTGGCAGAGAACCCCATGAACAGGTATGAGAGCCGATAGAAGATAGTACTGTGCTGCACATCCTTAATGGCCCATCTTGTGGAGCACGTGATCAAAGGCTGAGAGCTTGGGTAACTGCATGTTTTCCATATTTGAGCATTTGCAGAAAACAGCTGTCAAGGCCTACTCCCTTATGGCAATTGAGTTTTGCATCACGTCAGCAAACTGAGGCGCCATAAAGGTTCATGCCTCCACAACGTCCTTTTTGAGACGCTCAAGTACAGAGGCATTGCAGTCGCCAAAGCACTCCCAAATATCACCCTTGGCTGTTGAACGATCAGCTTACCAGAAGGCTCAGAAAGCTTAGCAGAAGCTTAGCAGAAGAGCCCATTTGAGAGCAAACGTGACACTGAACGAAAACTCAGCAGAATGCCCAACTTGACATCAAAAGTCCCAGTCCAAAGAAAGCAGGCGCAGCTGATTGCAAACACTCTTGAACCATAGCACTGCATCCTGTGGCTATCAAAGTACATTCTTTGGTCTTGCACATTGCCTCTGGGACAAATGGTCTCAGTGGCTGCAAGGGCGACTTCTTGAGCCCCAATGTGAACTCATCCTCGGCAGAGAATGTCATGGTGCGTGATTGTGTTTCAGACTGGCGTGCAGCTCAAATTGGAACAGGACTCTACATGTTGTGCATGCGCATGTGCATGTAGAGTCCTGTTCACTGTGCATGCTTGACTTGACTGAAGCCTTTGACTCAGCTGATCATGGTGCAGCAAATCCTGCTTAGCCAAAACGCATAATGACAGAACAATTGATGCGCAAATCTTTCAGAAGAGCCACCAGCTTGGGTGGTGAGCCCCGGCCAAGCACCGCCCAAGCTTGTTGCTCTCCTAGAAGTTTTGCACACAGATCATTGTGGCGTTGTCGGTTCTGAGCTGGACTCTGCATAGGCTGACACTGATCAGGGTTTCAAGCAAGGCTGTGCGTGTGAAGTGTTTGATCATTCCAACAAGTAGACTCTTTAGCACGCCAGCTAGCACTAATGATGCAGCAGTCAGGTGTTACCCTTCAGCACAGGATTGATGGAGACTTGAAGACAATGAGTGTCAGCAAGAATGCTGAGTCTGAGGCAGCCTACTTAGACTTCCATGTGCATGGTTTTGCTATTGAAGCAGCACATAAAGCCAAGTACCTTGGCAGCATGTTTGTTAATGATGCCAGGGTCGACACTGACATCAGTGACAAGATTGCTGATTTAGTGTTGCTTGGTATAGTGTGCAGGCACATGTATGCTCCTGCAAGTATTTGACACTTGCAAGGAAGGTGCTGTCTGTCTGTGCTGCTCTAGAATCAACATTCCTGGCTTGCTCTGAAGCGTCATATGCACTGCCTTGAGGTCTTTCTGATGAACTGCCTGAGACTTTTGTGTGGCTTTACCTTGCTAGACAAACAAAGCAGTAGCAGCATCACGCCCCTTTGCAAACCGCCCAGTACTTGAAAATGCAAGCATCAAAAAATGCCCCTTGCTACAGGACGCAAACCCCACCTCCAGGGCCATCTGGGCAAGGCCCTCACAATTATGCTCCAGCCAACATCTGGGGCAATGCCATGGCTCACCAAGCAGCAGCAGGCTCAGCTCAGCCACCCAAGCCTTCCCCATCAACATCATACCAGTCGCCCTCCCCACCACCAACGCCCTCATGGCTCCCTCAGCAGCAACAGCAGCAGCAGCACTACCAGCCACAGCAGCAGCAGCAACAGCAGCAACAACAGAGTGCTGACAACCCTGGAGTGGTCATCAAGGTGTGTTCAGTGACAGTTCATGTATTTGTTGAACGCATCAGCACAGGCGCTAGGGTTGCAAGGTCCCAAACCGTTCTGATCAGGCCAAGTTACTTTGAGCGTCATATAAGGGCTGATGTACAGCAACATCTTCCAATGTTTGATCACTTGAAGCTATAGGACATCTGCTGACGCTTTCATGCAGGAAGCTTTCAGGAAGGCTGCAATAGCAGCATTGACCAAGAGGCTGCAGGGCAGTGTTGCAACAGCTACGACTGCAGCAGGCTCAGAGCTGGACTCCCTGTTTAGTGTACAAGCCAAGCTGACCCAGTAAGCAATGCACTCGCTGTAACTACACATGTGCTGTGCCTTGCATGAAGCTGCGTTTCATGGCAAGAGCACGCAAGTTGCGTCGGCTGTCCTTCATGCCATGTACGTTTACTCAGTCACCAAGGGCAAGCACCATTCAGTGACAAGATAGGCTCAGTGGGGTGGTGAAGGGGGGAAGCAGATAATGGTCAACAAACACTTGCTGTCCATCTGTCATCAAGTGTAGCACTGTCTGTAGCATCTCTGGGCTGCTGCATCTTATAGAGATGACATTTGACAACATAGACTCTTCTCTCCCTTGTTAACCTTTTGTCTTCATTATTTTCAATTTTGCAGGCGGGGAGAGGAGATAGGGAGGGGCGTAGCTGGGCTGCAGCGGGAGAGGGAAGCTCTGGAGCGCTGCGTGCTGGATATGGCTGGCAAGACAACAGCTATGGACCGCTGGCTTGCTGACAATGAGGCCAAGGTCCCTCAAGGTATTGCACAAGCCAATCCTGTGTGCTCAGAGGAATGCTGCATGTTGCAATGCAGAAGTGCAACCAGCCCTCATAGCTGACATGGCTGGCAAGATCACGGCCCTTAATTGCTCACTTGTTGACAATGAGGCCAAGGTCCCCCAAGGTATTGCTTGATGCACCTCCTGCTGGTCCCAGGGCCTGCAGAGGCGCTGCATACTGCAGTAGTTGGGGCAAAGAACCCAGCGTCATGTTAGCTGCTCCTGTGATGCAAAATACCCTGACATGCAAGCCAATCTCTCCCTGCACAAGGCTATGTATGGTCTTTTGGTCTGTTGTCGCAGCATGGCCTTGCTGCCATCTTGTTTCATGGCCCAGGCTGTCCTTGTGGTCTACCAGCTTGAAATAGAGGCTGTTGTCCATGCACAGCATGAGCAGGACAACAAACACAGCAGCAGCTCTCATGACTCAGGTCAGCATGTGGGTCATCTGACGTTGGCTTTACTGCTGTACCTTTTCACTTGCCAACCCTCAACAATGCTTGTCCTGTGTGTTTCTTTGGCAACAGACTAATGAATTTTATGCAGGTGAGGTGGATCCAGACACTGCCATAGTGGCGGCTGACCCTCTGTGCCAGCAAGCCCTAGAGTGTCAGGCAGAAGACATGGCCATTGAGGACACCTTGTATGCGTTGGAGCGGGCGCTCAGTGATGGCCACCTGCCATTTGACACCTACCTCAAGCAGGTCAGTCACTGCAATCCCTGCTGTTACTTGCAGGTGTTTATGCAGCAGGTGTTGTGCTGTGTGATTGGTGCATATGTCTGTGTGAGGCAGAGGAGCGGTGACACTGACAGTTACTCTGCATGCAACTGTGCTGGTCTGTATTTATGATTTGAGCCAACTTTTTACCAGCTGCTGCATGCAAGTGTGCCTGTGCGATGTATGTTCAGAGCTGCTTGTCACTGAACCCAAATTGCTTTGCCAGTAACGTTGAAGCACTTGTTGCTTGTAGCCAACTAGATGCATTTCAGATGCAAACACTTCTGGCAGTGTTGCATTCATTCTGTGCACAAAACTTCACCTTGCAGCAATGCTGTCAGGCTTGCATTGCGGTTGTGCACATCTTCCAGCTTGCAAGTGGGCTGCAGGTAAGAAGCTTATGTAGGAAGCAGTTCTTTGTGAGGGCGCTAGGAATGAAGGTAGCAAGCAGGCAGCATCGACATGCATCTCCGAGCTCTAGGCCAGCTGCACATTCTCCCTCAGCTGACAGCGGGGTGCAAATGACTCAGGGTGACTCATGGGCAAACACAGGCATTCTGT
Source organism: Trebouxia sp. TZW2008 (assembly GCA_002118135.1). NCBI lineage: Eukaryota > Viridiplantae > Chlorophyta > Trebouxiophyceae > Trebouxiales > Trebouxiaceae > Trebouxia > Trebouxia sp. TZW2008. The sequence goes on from BDIU01000103.1 coordinate 19,536, forward strand.
CCAACCCTCTTGCTGCATCAAGGAGCTGAGATGCTTTGCAGCTGTAGTGCAGTACCTGGCGCTGCACATGTACAGTATTTTGAGTGACAGTCTTGCTTTAGCGTCTGATCGCTCTATAGCTAGTTTATGCATTGCAGTCTTCAGCTTGCCATGCACATGAGGCAATGAGCCTTCCCACCCTGGCAACATAAGGAAGGCTGTTAAGCATAGTGGGGTTCATGAAACAGTTCGAGATCCTCTCATCATTTTTTGGTGGGCAGAGTACTCTGCTAACTTCAGCATGCTCATGCTGCTATGTGCGAGGTGTGAAGGCACATGCTGCAGTCTGAACCAACAGGCTGAGGTTCTGGGTGCATTCAGCGAAGACTGCGAATGCATTTGTATGAGTATCCCTAAGCATTACTAAGCCGGTCAATTACTAATGACAGCTCACGTGGCTAGATGCGTGGCTGCCTGTCAATGAAGGCTCACATGCAAATCGGAGGCAAACTTTCGCGAACCTGTACCCAAATCTGCCGACCGCCGTTGCGAGAGTCAGGCTAATTGCAACAATACAGGTTGTGTTTGTCAGGTTAGTTTTTGGCGGGGCAGCAAATTGGACATAGTACATGTTAGGCGCGTTGCAGAGAGACCCTGAAGAAGCTTGGATCTTCGGCTTTGGAAGCATAATATACAAGCAAGGTAGCCTGTCTGAAATCTTCACGTCAATGTCACACTCAGCAACCAGTGTCGTCTCACAGCATTGACCTGCAGGTTTCGAGTACCAACGACGGGTTGACGGCTATATCAAAGGCTGGAGGCACGTCGACCAGTCCTATAGCGTTTCACCAGCTTGCATACCAGGTATGCTGAGGCTGACATTCAATTGGTGTGCAGACGAGTATGGTATCAAGGTAGTACAGACCACAGGGGCACAGAGAAAGCACCTGGCCGTACTGTGACCATCATTCCTGACCCAGAGGGAGTAGTGGTGCGTTGCAAACCCTGCCCAGCGCTGTCATTTTAGCTCCCCCAGCATTGTCTGAAGCACTAAGATGAGATGCTTGCAGTATGGGAGCGCATTCCTTCTGACAGGAGACCTCAAAGAGCAGAAGCGGCATATGGAGGTAAGCAACTGATGTGTCCAGTTACAGTTGTTCATGCCAGCCCTGCAACTGTCTTCTGGCCAGTTTAAGCCTGTGCAATACTGCTGCTGCAAGTAACAATGAAGTGAGCGAAGAACATGCTGCGCTGCACAGGAACTGGAACACAGAGAGAAGCAGTATGACGGTCGAGAGCATTTTGACATATACACTAGTCCAGATGACAAGGAACCAGCACTGACGCATGTGCTGACCTTTGTGGCCACCAGCAAGAACAGGAACTGGCTGGGCCCAGCGTCAGTTGAGTCCATTGCGCAGCAGATAGCTGCGTGTTCAGGGCCTTCTGGACCAAATCATGAGTATCTAGAGCAGCTTGCTCAGGCCATGTGGAAGGTCAGTCAAGCTTTTCATACGACAAGCAATGCATAGACAGGCTGTTGTTGCAATGCAGCACAGTGGTGCAGTATTTGCCCTGAGATTATCTGGTCTGTTGCCATTGCTGCACGACTTGTTTCATGGTCACTGGCTGCAATACAGCATGGCATGCAGTCTAGCTGCTGTTGCATTGCATTGCATTGCAATGCACCAGTGTCTCCCTTGACGTAACTCAGTTTCTACTCACTGGCTGTACCCCAACATACAATATAGACTGGCTGCTTGTGCGCTGCATTGCAATGAAAGAGTGGCTTTCTTGACATGATTTGATTGGTGACTTGTGGGCGCAGGCCAAATTGCATTAGGTTGCTGCTGTGCAAATTGGTTGAATTTGTTACAGGCAAAGATTGAGGAGCCTGAACTATACGAGCTACATGAGCGTGTACAGCAGATCCGAAAGGGGCAGAGGCATCCTGACAATACAGAAAGTAGCACATGGCAGCATATCTCTCAGGACGGGATAGCTGCACAGTGACATGCAAATGGAGAGGAGCGTGTTACAGAGCGCGTATGGGACAACAGGCATTGCTAGCTAGATGACAAGATGCAATTTCTTATTTTGCTACAGGGGTGTGCCAGCCATACCTCATTTGTGGCAACTGTTCTGAGCAATGGCGCCACAGGCCACTCAGGTGTTGTGCTTTTCTGTCTGCTGATGCGCTCAAATCAAATGTGATTTGGCTCAGTCCAGCTCACTTCAGAGTCGTTGTGCCCATTCAGTGTATTTCAGTCCTGTCATAGACTTTGCAATGTATATAGACCATAACATATGAAGCCATAGGCGCTGCTAATGCTGCGCAAGCTTACTGATGGAGCCATTTGATTGATGCTTTCATTAGAGATCATTCTTTCTAGGCCATGCCAGCATCATTTCTGACTGTGCTTGTTAGACAATTTTTGACAAAAGTCTTGGTAGAGCAGGGTATTCGTGGTACCATTCTTAATAAGAAAACATGTTTTGCTTGCACCAATCCCTGAGACGTGACGGTCATGCATGCATAATAATCCTGCTTTCGTCAAAGCCTGCTTGAAATGACAGAAGACTGCTCAGTCTGGCTGCCAACAACGTCAATCACATAGCGGACAATTTAACCTTTCATGCGGACACGATATGACAATCGGATTGTAGTGACATGCTGAACCATTAACCCTGCCTCAGTCCCATTGACATGTTCAATATGGTCGCTGCAATGCCTCACAGTGCACAGAGTGATGCAAGATCTCTTGCGTAGATAATTTTTACAGGTCTCGTTCAAAACATGAAGCGCAGGCGTCATTGCACGCGCTGTCATGAGGGGATCCAACACAGCAATATAAGCAAGCTGCATTTGGAGAAGCAAATCACAAGTGGCATCGAAAAGGCAGATGCTGTTGATACACTTCTGACTTTTCTGCTTGCTTCAACGTCGTGCACTAGCTACCAAGATCCAAGTCACTACTACAGCACTGACTACATAATGCATTGACGAGACCTGGATCTGCAGACAATGCAAGCTAATTGTCATCACTAAGTTGCCAGGACAGTTGCAATCACCACTGACAAGACACAGGAGGGACAAATTGCTGATATAGGCTGAGCACACCATCTGCGCCACATACACATGTCTTGAACATGCAGACATTTGGACATACTCAACCTTGCTCAGCACATCAAGGCGTCGCCTCCCAGAGGCTGTTGCTGCTTGCCACTAACAACCCTCAGCCCATATTCCTGCTGCCTGCTGAAGTTGCCCAGAAGTTGGTTGAATTGACTGTAGCCTTGCATTGATGCCAAATGCCAGGGCCACAACGCAGAAAGTTGCTGCCGTAATCAGCACCTTGGAGACCATCGCGGCTACGTGCTTGAGAAAAGCGCCAATACCTGCAGGAAGCATGCCAGTGGGCAAGTTCTTGTGGGCAAGTGGCACACAGGGGTCAGGAAACATTTGTATTGTTTTACTGTCCACATTTATGTCCTTTCAGAGACCCAACACAGAGGCCACAGCACACAGTTCAAACTCCACTAAAGATGTAATGTAGGGTTCATACAAACTATTCAACTAGAACTGATCATCACAAATTCAGTTCAAATAGGCCAGGCACAAAGGCATACAAGCATAACTTCTGAGTCCACACTGCAGCAAATTTACTTTACTCTGACTTTATACTTGGACGGTCTCTGCGTGATGTAGTTGAGCATGACTGCAGAATCAAGGGCAAGCAATTTACCTGTGAGCACTGACTATGCTTCTTCTCTATGCGCCAAGTTGCCGACAACATCAGGTTGATGTGCTTATGCAAGCATCTGTAGGTAAGGGCTGCTGCAAGCCGTCATCTGCTCAGGTCATACTGCTGAATTGTTGCCAAGCAGAGGCCCGTGTCAACTTTTGAGGCTGCGAGGAATCTTCAGCTGATGAAATCATTCTGCTGAATTGGAAGGAAGCAGCTCAGCAGCAGTGAAACCCTTCTTGTTCTTTATACTAGCTGCAGAAGGGCACCTTGCAAGCAATGTGTGTAACAGCTGGTCATGGCCCTACAACACAAATAATCTCTTGTAACACAAATAAAATTTTGTAATGATGGTGGAGTCAACACAAACATGACATGTGGAAATGCAACATACGCAGCTGCAACAAGTCTGCATGCATATATATGAAGGCCTCAGGTCAAATTTCTGCATTTAATGCTCCAGCTTGAGGGTCAGCAGGTTGTAATATTCATCCTTGGCCAGGTTTTGAATGTAGTCAAAAGACAAGCCTCCAAAAGGCAGCTTGAATCATTTTGATGTTGCTCTAAATCCTCAATGGCAGCAGCATCCTTAACAAGTTCGGTCTACAGCTACTGCAGCTGCTATACAGAATACATCTCTATTGAACTTATTGAGCAACATCTGGCACAGGGCAAATAAGCGTCGGCTGAGATCACACTTGACATACCTGTTGAGCAGCCTTGTGAAGAGCTGTGTTTCCATCAGCATCTGACATCATGGCATCAGCACTGTGTTGAAGACTGCAGAAACAGTCAGGACTTTGGTACATGCTCACTGCTGAAGGCTGAGTCTGGAATTGCAGCAACCTACAGAAGGTCTGTAACGGCTGCGTGGCCCATGTAGCAAGCTCTGTGCAAGGCAGTGGCACCACCAGCCTTAGTTGCTGTGTTGGGGTCAGCACCTACGCTGAAGTGAAAACCGTCAGCAAGCTGCTTGCCTGCGCTGAGTTGCATGCGGGATATGTTTCACCCTACCTCTCGCAAGGAGCAGTTTTACAGCATCTACGTGCCCCGCCCGAGACGCGTAGTGAAGTGGGGTGTAACCGCTGCCGCCTGAGGGCATGCAAAGGTTGTTCGGTGAAAGGCGTGTCCGTGCAGTAGCTATCGCCACTCACAATCACCTTGTGTTCCATCACTGGTGAGGGCCTCAGGATGCCTGTCCAAAATGCTCTGTAGTCGTGTGAAATTGCCCTGCTGAGCGGCAGCACATGCACTTTTCAGGTAATCGAGCTCCTCCAAGCTTTGCGCCGCGACCGCTGGACCCTTGTAGCACTGGCACTCTGCGTCATCGTGCACACGACAGACAGCGGCACGCGGCTGCGGCATGCGTATGGCACAGCATGCAGCTCTTACTGACTGCGGCATGCAAAATCTGCTGTTAGGGCTGTTATTTTGGTGATCACCCTGCATACAACCCTGGCATGCATCTCTATTCAGCAGCTGCAAAGCAAATGATCTGCCAGTTTGTTTGAACAGCAGAGTAAGCCTGCTCTTTGCAGGCACATGACGCTGGCAACAGGCAGCAAGTCATTGTGCAGGCTGTGGTACGCTGGTTGAATTGCCACAAGTCTGCAATGCAGATTACAGTAGCTGCCCCAGTCTTCCAAACGCTAGATATGTCTCAAGCCCGTGCACACAGAGTGCAATGCTAAGGCTTTGTTTGTTGGTCCTCCAACTCCCTTGTAACGCCCCAGTCACAGGTGACATGCCAGATTTCTTCATAGTCTGAGCTGATAAACATGAAATAGGATCCCTATTGTACAAAGGCGCAAACTAAAACAAATGAAATGTTGACTCGCACACTGAAACAGCACAAACCCACCAGCGCTCATCCTACAGAGCCCTCAAGCTTGAGGCTCATCAAGCCATTGACCTCGGCCGAAAACTCCTGAGGCAACTCATTGAAGACTTCCTTGCAGAAGCCTCCGATGATCAACCCTACAGCTTCTTCCATTGCAACTCCTCTTTGTTGAAAGTAGAAGAGCTGATCCTCACTAATCTTGCTTGTGCTAGCCTCATGCTCAACCCTAGCAGATGGGTGCTTGACCTGAATGTATGGGTACGTGTTCGCCTGAGCATTGTCGCCTATCAGCATGGAGTCACATTGGGAGAAGTTTCTGGCCCCAACTGCCGAGGGCTGAACCTGGACCTGCCCTCTGTAAGCATTTCTAGACTTGCCAGCAGAAATGCCCTTGGACACAATTCTGCTGCGCGTGTTTTTGCCAACATGGACCATTTTGGTGCCAGTATCTGCCTGTTGCCTGTTGTTTGTAAGGGCAACACTGTAGAATTCGCCAACCGAGTTGTCTCCAACAAGAATGCAACTTGGGTACTTCCAAGTGATGGCTGAACCAGTCTCAACCTGCAGTGACAGGATTTGGAGTGACTCCCTTGCATTGGCACAAGCTATAGATCATTTCATTTCTAAATTGCACAACAAGCCAAAAGCACCCTTTCGGTAGCAGACTCTGCAGGTGCATCCATGCGACCAAAAGACAAGCAACTCCGCTGGTGTGCGACTTGCATACTAAAGTTAGTGTTGTGACAAAGCTGATGAAGAAGTCACAAAAATTTTACAACCCTTTGGGGCAGACACTGCACTGCCACAATGCAGCGCCTGTAATCAGCAGAGCACTGATGTCACAAAGCATGCAGACGCAGGCACTGCTTGTCTGCAAGATGCAGACCTGTGTCCAAGACACTTTGGAGTTGGCGCCATGACATAGGGCTCGCTTGGTGACAAAATTGTAGATGCCACCCTTGCCCTCAGCATCGCCAGGGTACCAGTTCTGCACTGTTGAGTACTTGATCTCTGCATTCTTGGCTGCTGACAACTCCACTACTGCTGCATGCAACTGCAGCATGACAGAAGAGTGTCAGAACTGTTGAATACTTGATCTCTGCTTGATCTCTGCATTATCGGCTGCTGATAATTTTGCTACTGCAGCATGCAACTGCAGCAAGCAATGTAAGGCTCAAATTGTGCACCTGAGCGCTTTGCATGTTATGCTGATGCAGCTAAGACAGGCAGCAACACAGCTGTGACACTGCCATTCCTCATAAGTACCACATGGCAGAGTCAGAGAGGCAACACAGTGCAATGCCTTCACACCTGGTGGAAAGTGACCCATTTGAAACACAAGTGTGATGCCCAGCTTACTTTTGCTACAGACTGAAGCTGCTTGCACAATGCCAATGACAACAGCACAGAAACAGATGCTGATGCAGGGACATGCCTGGTTCTTGTCATATGAGGGAGCAGTGCAACCTTCCAGATAGCTGACATCGCTGTCCTCATCAGCTACAATCAAGGTCCTCTCAAACTGCAGCAGGCACACAACGGCATCAAATAGCCGTCTACGCATATTCTCCTATCATGTATAGAGGATAGAATCACATTGCTACAATCCTACTCACAGGCACTGTCACACAGCAGAATCACTGAGAAAGGTCTGCAGTCAGCAACAAATGACAGCTGTGATCAGACAGGCTGTGAATTTCAAATGCTAGAGAGGGCAAGAGCCCCAAAAGGAAAACACTGACATGCAGTGAAGCAAAGGTGGGCTGTTGTGTTACGCAAGAGAAGACAGAACGCTGCTGCAACCTGACGTGGGCAATCCAACTGATGCTCAGAGACGTAGATGATGTATGTACCTGACCGGTCTCCTCAGCATTGATTCTGAAGTACGTTGACAATTCCATGGGGCACTTGATGCCCTTGGGTATGTATACGAAAGAGCCATCAGTGAACACTGCTGAATTGAGGGCTGCAAAGTAATTGTCGGCTGGTGGTACCTGCGAAGGAAAACGTATGAATATGTTGAGGGTCAGACATGGAGAAAGTTGGTTCTGCAAGCAAACAGCAGCAATGCAAAGCATGTGCTCAGCATGCAATAAAATTCTGCAGGCCTGACATGACTGCAGGCACGGCGGATATGTGATGCGAGCAAGAATCTTCAAAGCCATGCTCAAAGATGAGTTCAAACTCACCACGCTGCCAAGATGCTTTCTGACCAGATCGGGATATTCATGCACAGCCTCGCTGATGCTCATAAAGATGACACCATGCTCTGCAAGCTCTTTCTTGAAGGTTGTGGCGATGGAGACTGAGTCAAACACTAGATCTCTGGCGACTGGTTTGACATTTGCAAGCCGCTTTTGCTCCTGAATTGGAATGTTCAGGCGCTCCCATGTCTCTCGCATTGCAGGATCAACTTCATCCAGAGATTGCAGCTCAGCCTTTTTCTTCGGGGCTGAGTAGTAGCTGATGTCCTGGTAGTCGAAGTCAGGATATGTGTTATCAGACCATTTGGGCTCGTACATAGTCAGCCATCGCTTAAACGCCTTCAGCCTGAAGTTGAGAAGCCACTCTGGCTCTTCCTTCTTGGCTGATATTGCTCTGACAACATCCTCTGTGAGGCCTTTTGCAAAGGTGTCTGACTCAATGATCGTTCGCCAGCCGTCCTTGTATTCCCTGTCCATCATTTGCTGCAGTTCTTTCTTTTGCTTGACAATGGGGTCCTCACGAAGGACTTCTGCAACTAAAGGCTTCTCTGCGGTAGGGCCTGCTGGTGCCGCTGCTGGTGCCGCTGCGTGTATTCTGCATGTGTGCGACCTGCTTCTAGCTCTACATACACGCTTGTACGGCAAGAAAGCGGGCTGGTGTGCGTGAAATGAGCTCGCTAGACGCCCTGTTTGTGGACAGGAGTGAGAATGCAGCGTCTGCATACTGTGTACTTGCGACTGGTCAAGATGCAAACGAGTCAGACAGCGTCAAGGAAGCTTGCCAAGCCGAGATCAGTGCTTTCTGTGTATGCTAGTGGCGATAGCAGGCACGTCGTGCTGGTCGGGCGGTGAGGTTCGCTCTCATGAATCACCACATCTTGTGATCTTACTACTTACGGCGGTATATGTACAGTGCATACGGCGTCACTAAAGTCATGTGGCCAAGTCAAAGTTTCCTCTGCAGTCTGGGCTTGGTATGCGGCAACGCATATCTCGCGAACTCCATTAGACCGCACTGTGATACACGAAGCCGGTCTATGCGAGTCAATTTGAACATTGCCGTACGCAGCATGTGTTGAGCTCCGCGGGAGCCTTGCCACACAAGGATTGGTCCAGCACCACGACTTGAGTGTGTCGTCGTATCTCGGGACCAAGCCGGACTAGCCTGGCTTGCACCCTAGCAACGGCCAGCACGGGACCGCAGGGGCGGCTCGAGCAGCTGCTGCATGGGCTGCACAACTTCGGCTCCCATAGACGAGGAAGCCTACGTTAGAAAACAGACAGCAAACTCCAAGCAGTCCCCTGGCAAGCACCAAGCTCACGACAGGTACGCATACGGGGGATTCGAGGTGCTTCAGACTTTGCCATGCCATCAGCAAGCCTAGCAGGTCGTACACTGTATGCATCACCCTGACAGAAGACCTGCCAGCTGTCAGGACTGCCTATGACAGATATGCACACACATTTGCCATGTCATGCATCAGCTCATCACATACAGACAGCATATGCAGGCCAGAAGATGGCATCAAGGCACATCCGCCAGTGACAGCAGGTGGTCCAGATGACAGATTGAAGGAGCGAGGGAAGGCTGGCGAGGTGTGCCTTTAGCTTGCAACGTTCCCAGCTATGGGATGACATTGGGCGTCAATGCATCCATTGCTGCTCTGATTACACCTGCATAGCTTTTGTCTCATGTAGCACATGTTTGTGCAAGTCATCACACAGATGACATGCCCCCTGCTACACACACGTGCAGTGCCAATTTGGACCAGGGGCATGATCAACAGTGCTTGCAGAGGTTCAGCCAGTGCACAGCAAGAAATGTCAACGCACTTGCAAGCTCAGTGCAGTCTTCAAAACCACAGGCATCATCAGCCATCAATCAGCCCTGAAGGCCTTGAACAGCAGCACGGATCTTTGATAGCGATTGCTGTTACAATGGTTGCAAGGCAGACAAAGCTTGTTCGCTTGCAAATACACCTTGCAGCCATCAGCAAGGCTTCTGGCTGCTATGACATTCACAAAACTTGTTCAGGTACTTGATGCAAGCAGACTGAGGGGATGCGCATGCCCCTCCACACGCAGGGAGCTGACAGACATGTGTTGGTCACAGAACAGCATAAGTCCCACGACAAACTTTTCACGGCTCATGACATAAGCAGCTTTGGTAGCTGAAGTGGTCTTCAGGTTTCATGGCATTCATCACACCATCTAGCAACATCATACAGTGGGTGAACAACACATGACGTCAAGTCTCAACTACAGCTATCACATCGCTGCAGGGCTTGTCAGTTGTGTCCCATGCGAGCAGCGCAGGGGGGCGCTTGCACGCAACCCCAACACGTAAGCAGCTGGGAGACGGAGAGGCAAAGCAGAGGCGTGTGGCCTATGGCTCAGATGTGATTAAGGATGAATTGAGGAAGGGCACAGGGGGCCCCCAGGGGGCCGGCCCTGAGCAGATTGGAGATTCGTCTGAAGACGAGGATGAGGATGCGGGGGGCGTTGCCAGGCGGGAAAGCATCACGCGGTGAGAAGTGTGTTAAGTGGCTCCAATCAAGGCTCAGATTGTGCAATGGTTTGCTGGCTGCAGAATTTGAGCACAATCTGACTCTGTTTTGTGAGTAATGTGTGCTGGGGCCTTCAGATGTTCAGGTGCATACACCTCGTGATTAAGGCTTTGAGTGTGCAGTCAACTGGGTTTCTTGGGTCAGCACCTTGGAAAAGGACTCAGTCTCTTCAATTGAGTTGTCAAACGAAGCTAAGGAGGACATCATCTGCAGAACTTCCTGCACTTGCGCTGTGTTTCTTTCTGCCCAAGATGCATCCACAGGGGGCACCTACTACAGCTTAATGTAATGCATTGGAAAGTGTGACCAATCTGTGTTCACTTGTAAAGCTGGAGCCGTGTCGTGCAGGCAAGAAAGCATGTCTGTAGAGAATGGGACTAACCTGAAATTATTTCCAAGGCTGATCCCATTATACGTAGGCAAGGCAGCAAGTCAGCAGAGAATGCAACTAATCTGTACATGTATTCACAGCCGGTGTCTTGTCATGCAGGCAGGGTAACAAGTCAGCAGACATTGTGATTGGTCTAGATTTTTCCTCAAAGCTAGTGCCATGTCTTGCAGGCAAGGCAGCAAGGGTTTAGAGAATGCGATTGACCTAGATTTGTCTCTGAAGCTAGTGCAATGTCATGCAGGCAAGGCAGCATGATTGCAGAGCCCAAGAATGAGAAGACCCTCACACGCATTGCAACCGCCTTGGAGACCAGCTTTGTCTTCAAGGGCATTGAGGCAAATGTTCTGCAGCAGGTGCGCCCTGCATGATTCATTGACATTCACCGCCAAGTTTTGCAATGTTAGATTGTCGCATCGACAACCTTTGGCGCCATCAACAATTTGAGCCTCTGCAGGCAATCGGCACATGTCTCACACTTGTTTCAAAATTGTCTTGGATAGCCATGAATGTGGCATCAAAGCACAGGCTGGCAATTTCTGTCCGGTCATGACTTTAGACAAGCCTCCGCAACAGCATCACATACCTCAAGAGCACGCCACCCTGGCATGCCTCAACAACTATACCAAACTCGTTCTGACAAGGACTTGGTAGATATGCATTCTGTCACGCTTGCTGCAAGAACCTTAGACAACATCTGCCAACCCCCCCTCGTCCTCCCCCCCTGACCCCACTTGCCCTGCTCCCGGCCCTATGTGTCATCCTAAGCATTGCCGTGAGGTCATCGCTTCTGAATGCACTCAGCAGGGCCATAAAACCTGATTACATATCATGCAACTGGTGATGGTGATGATGATGACCATGAGATGTGCTGCAGGTGATCAGTCGTATGTTCAAAGTAACCTTTGAGGCTGGCGAGACAGTGCTAGAGCAGGACAGCCTGCCAACAGATGACGACTGCCTGTACATGCTGGACACTGGAGAGGTGGACATTGTCATTGCTGGGTCTGGAGAAGCTGCCAACACCAACCAGGAAGAGCGAAAGGTGCCTTCAGCACGATCAATCATGCCCCTGTGTACCCCTACCTGAAGCAGATTACTGAATTACTGAGTTTGCTGCAAATTGCTTATGTCGTGGCTCATCTGTACATCAGCCAGGAGGAGCGAAATGGACCCAGCAACCCTGTTCTGCGGGTCTGTATACCCGTGAGCAGAGTGAATTTCGCAGTCACTTGAAATGCTGCAAATTGCTGATGTGCACATCTGTCAGGCAGAATGAAAAGATTCCTAGAAGTCTTGACTTCTGTTAGAGACTTCTGCCTGTACCTGAATCTTTAGACTTGGGGATTCAAGAGAGAGTTGCTGCAATCACTTGCAATAGAGTGTGCCTCTTGCTGACCTTGTTGCACATTTGCCGTTTTGAAGGCGGCAGACTTTCAGCATCTACGAGAGAGGTTGCTGCAGTGACCTGTCCTAGAAAATGTTCATTGCTGACCATGCAGCCAACTTGTCATGCAGGTTGAGGGTGGCAAAATCAAGATCCACAAGAAGCCTGGGTGGGTGTTTGGAGACACTGCCCTGCTGTTCTCCTCCCCTAGGTCTGCCTCCATTGTGGCATCAACTGCCATTGAGCTGTGGGCCATGGACAGGCGCACCTTCCACAAGGTCAGTCAAGCTCAAATCCTGGTTTGATGCATAGCTTTTGCTGCATACACAGCACTTTCACAGGGTTAGCCAAGACCAAACCCTTGTGCATGCACAGCTGCTGCTGCTGCAGAGCTTCAAAGAAGCACAGGCTTGGATAAATGCATAGCTCTTGCTGCACAGACCCTGATCAATGCAAGCTTTAGGCTGCAGCTGTTGGTTTCTATGCATTAGTCCAGCGCTTGCCGCTGATTGTCATTGAAATGGCTTGCAAGGTTGCAACTTGTTTAGCTTTTGTCCAAAGTAATCGCCGCCACGGCAGTGTAGCTGTGGGTTGAGGAGACAGAAAGGCGCAATGCGGACAGTGCAGGGTGCAGGTGTTTGATGAGCACACAGCGTGCAGACACTGCTACATTGAGATGCACCTGCATCAAGTGTGCTGTTTCATCATTGCATCAGCCAACCCTGTCAAGCATTTCAGCACCACCTAATGCACTTCAACAAAGCGAAGAATGAAGACCAAAAAGGAAAACACAGCATTGCAAAATGACAAAGCAGACAAAGGAAACCAAACAGGCACAGACAGGACAGCAATAAAAGACATGTTGATGCTGGCGTGCAGTTTGTGATGCGGCATGCTCCTGGAGCGCGCGCTCTCAAGTTTGTGCGGCGGCTGCCCCTGTTCAAGGGTCTGGGTGACAACAACCTGGTCAGTGTGGCCTCACGTATGAGGGAGAAGGTGTATCAGGTGACAACCTCCGTCAAATCTGTTCTTGTCAGCTTCTTTGTTGTTGTCCCCTGTCTTCATGCTGTTTATTCTCTTGAGATCAATAAATCTGAATACGTTTGTGCAAAGGCTTTCTGGAACAAATTTGCCTTGTCTTTGCCATTGCTTCTGCTGTTGCTGGCAAAACTTTCAACATAGCACGCATCCTCAGCTGTAGCCAATTTCATGCATCAGCTGTAGCATTGTCAGCAAGGCATACCTGGCTTGCTGCTGCTGTCAAAGACAAAGAAACAACAGACCAAGTCAGTGCCAGTGGGCATTAGGAGCCTCCATGAGTAGGATCAACCCCAAGCTGTTGTCATACTTGAGCCAAGCTGTATGTCTTGGTCATGTGTAGAATGGTGAGGCCTTGATCAAGTATGGTGAGAGGGGAGACAAGCTGTACCTGATACGCTACGGCAAGGTGCGTATTTTGCGGCCCGATGACTCAGCGCCAGGTGGCAGAGTTGAGGTGGCCAAGCTGGGCAGGGGGAATCTGGTGGGAGAGCGTACAGTAGTTACAGGCAAGCATGCACACCATTGACTGACTCATGCAGCATCAAAGCTGCTGTTGCAGGAAAGCATGCAATACATGGACTGCGTTTGACTGATCAGGCAGCATCAAGCAGATTGCAAGCGAAAGTCAGAAAGAACATAAGTTTGCTGCTACCCAATGCCAGCAAAGCTTAATGCTTGCCGTGCATTTTGTGTCTTCATGGTGATGGGCAATGCACGTGGCATCGTGCAAATTGTGATGGCATCTCATATATCACCAGTCGTCTTCTTGCCTTGGTTCTCCCAACAGTGCAGGTTTCTTTTCATCAACAAAACAGGCTCGCTGTTCTCCTGTTCTCTACTGATCGGATCCTTGCTTGCCTTGAGCCTGGGTGTGTGGTGCAGGCTCCCTGTGCATGCTTTGCTTCTCTGCTTGCCGGTTTTGGTTTGTGCTGAGCGCATTGACGACCACTGCAAGTGTAGTGCAGGCAAGCTGCCCAATGCAGAATGCATGCATTCTTCATCTTGATGCACCTTGCCAAGGATTCTGACTCTCAGCTGATTGCCCTAAATGTGGTGCAGGCAAGTTGCGCAGTGCAGATTGTGTGGCGGAGGGGCGGGTGCAGGTGGTGGTCATCAACAAGAAGGACTTCATGGACCTGGACAACCCCCTGCTGGCCTGGATGCTGGACTCTGACGCCGTCACCACCGTCCTCAGGGTACACTTCTCACCTGACCTGAAACCAATCTATCCTCAAGAAAATAGCAGCCAACACAGGTCTATCTAGAACAACCTGACCTCGACTGAAAGTGAATTGTAAAGCTGTCAACAACGTCCTCAGGGTATAGTTCATTTTCTACCTTGTCCTCACCTAACCTTGACTTTCCCTCACCTCATTCTGACCTTACCGTCTTTGACCTTTTTCTTTGGCCTTTTACAGCTACTGTAGTTTCCCAAGCCTTGGATCGATGACCAGTGCTATGAGCAACCCACATAAACAATGTACAAAAGCAGCATTCTTGCGCCGTTTGACCTGCTTTTGCTGCAATAACAGGTGTCCTTTCTATATACAAATAATGCTGACAGCAATATTGTTTCTGCAGTTCTCCAAGGCTTTCCAAGGCTTGCCTCAAGACAGAATTGAGGAAGCCTTTGACCGTTTTGCCCGTGAGGAGTTTCACCAGGGGCAGCAGATTGTGAAGGAGGGCGAGCCCATCAACAAAATGTATATCATCAAGATGGGCGAGCTGGCATGCACACGCGGTGGGCAGCCAGTTTCCGCAATTCAAGAGGCTGGCGGCTTCTCTTACTTTGGGGAGCAGGCTGTATTGGCCAATGAGCCAAGCCCAGTCACCATTACAGTGCAGAGTGACAGCTGTATGCTGCTTGGAGCATCTAGAAGAGCCCTTGCTCAGTTGATGGGACAGGTGAGGGATAGGCCCTGCTCAGTAGGTCGTTCTCACATGACATGTATCAGTCAACTGTATGCCCCAGCACGAGTTGAGTGGACAACACCAGTTTCTGCTTGGATTCATGCCTGTGTGAGGTTTCCAGGTCACGCCACACAGTGTGCTGTAATATGCAAGGGTCAAAGTAGCACCGGTGCCAAAAGATATGATTTGTCATCACCATGTTCAGAAATGGCTTTATTTGTGTCTTTATCATCATCAACAAAATTATGATCATGAATGTCATCTCAATCTTTGTTGTGCTGCTGGTGCAGGGTCCTGCAGTGCTTGGCATCTCAGCTGATGATGCTGCTCTGGCCAGCTCAGCACTCAAGGCCACAGCTGCGTTGCAAGAGCTCAGCGATACGGAGATCAAGGTCAGCTTCCTTCCCTGTCTGTGCATGTGTATGTCGCCATGCAACATCATTGTGCCCTTGCCTTGCTGTCCTGGACGGCAGCCGCCTCGCACAGCGCCGTGCAGCTGAAGTATGCAAAGCAAAAATTGAGGAGTTGTGCTGATGTTACATGGTCTGGCTGCTCATCTTGCTTAGGCTCAATGCATGTGTTATAGGGACGTGTACTTTTGCTGTGACTTGCACACATGTCGCAGCTGCAAGGATGCTCATCAGCTTTATGTTTCACACGGCCATCCTGCAACAGCACGCAACCAGCAGTGCTATTGTGGCATGTCTCGTCTTCTCCCCTAATCTATGCAAAGGACAGCATGCTACACAGTATACCTCCCCAGTGCACAAGGCCATGACCACTGTATCCAGCAATCCAGCCGTGTGCTGCAGAGCCTTGTGGCCTCTTTTGAGCTGCGGGAGTACGACGAGGGCATGGTCATCGCCTGGGCGGGAGAAGTCGACGACTGCATATACGTCGTCAAGTCCGGCCAGTGTTTGCTGACCACCGCCGCTCAGCGGCCGGCCACCGACCAGGCGATTCAAGGCGGCGCCAGGCTGCCGCGGGCTCAGGGTCTGCCTGGCGACAAGCTGGAAGCTGGCGCCAGGCATGGCGAGCAGTCCCTTCTGGTTGCTCAGGCTAGGAGCACCACACTAGTCGCCTGCAAAGATGGCACTCAGGTCAGGCCACACATACCTAGCGCTTGTGCTAGAAAGTGCACTACCTTTTTGTCGCTGTTTAGATTGTTGTCATCAGGTCAGCCTGGCTACAGAAGTGATGACATGTCCTTTGTTGCCCCTACCTTCCCCCATCCCTTCAAGGCATCTCTTGCTCTGTCTCCTTGCTTGTTCTGTGAAGAATTGCAAATGTACGGAGGTCATCGCTTCAAGCTTTTCAGCTGAGCAAGATCACCTGTCACAGGTCATGACGCTGCCCAAGGAAGTGGCAGAGGCCGTTTTGGGAACAGCCCTACAGCCCCTGCTGCAGCAGCGCACAGCAGGCCGCAGCCTAGCCGGCAAGAGCCAAGTCACCCGACCGCAGATTGAGTACCACGACCTGGAAATGCACCGGGTTGTGGGCACTGGCCAGTTCGGTATGGTCAGGGTTGTGCGCCACATCCCTACCAATCAAGCCTATGCTTTGAAGGTAAGCAGAGCCTCAATCTCTCAGTGAGTTGCCTACCAATTCCGTCTGCTGTGAAGAGAAACAAGTCTTCCAGTCCATACCTCTGGCACTCATACCTACGCTTTGCAGGTAAGCAAAGCTTAAGTCTACTAGTTGGGCATGATGCTGTGGTAACTCATATCAATTTCAGCTGCAAATGGTAGCCTTTCACTGTCATTGTGCTTCTACCATTATCACAACAATTATTATCACTGCCAGAATTCTCATCAACAACATTGTTTCCAACATAATCTCTTTGGCTGCTATCACTATTGCAGCAACAAATTTTTAATGCAATGTCATACTGGCATGCAGGTGATGCACAAGGCGCCAATCGTTGAAAGCAAGCAGATAGAGCACATATTGAAAGAGTGCATGCTATGCTATCTCTTACATGCTATTGTTCCTACTTCTGCGGTCCGATACGGCATCGTTGCTACAATGCAACACGTCATTCAGGTGATGCACAAAGCGCCGATGTTAGAAAGCAAGCAGATAGAGCACATGCTGAAAAAGCACAGGATCCCAGAGTAGACTTTGTAACTCCATTCTGGCATGTCATGCAGGTGATGCACAAGGCGCCAATCCTGGAAAGCAAGCAGAT
Organism: Trebouxia sp. TZW2008; assembly: GCA_002118135.1. Classification (NCBI taxonomy): domain Eukaryota; kingdom Viridiplantae; phylum Chlorophyta; class Trebouxiophyceae; order Trebouxiales; family Trebouxiaceae; genus Trebouxia; species Trebouxia sp. TZW2008. Next base: position 36,787 of record BDIU01000103.1, read on the forward strand.
AGAGCACGTGCTGAATGAGCGCAGGATCCTTGAGGAGGCCTCCAGCCACCCCTTCTGCGTGGGTCTGGTCAGGGCTTATCAAGACAAGCCCTGCCTATACCTCCTGCAGGAATGGGTTGGAGGTCAGCTGACCCTTCCCAATGCTCTCTTTGCTGCCAGTATCAAGTTGCAGTGATACAGATTGTCTGTGCAAATTTGCTACTTGGCTATGAGATGGTGCTGTGCCTGAGGCTGGTCAGGGCTTATCAGGACAAGCCCTGCCTCTATGCCTCTACCTCCTGCAGGAATGGGTTGGAGGTCAGTCAATGCTCTGCTTGCTGCTATTTTCAATTTGCTGTGACTCATGTCGGTATTGCAAACTTTGCGGCACCACTCTGCTTGCTTTCATGTCCACACGCATTGGCCTAGTCAGGCTTATCAGACAAGCCCCGCCTCTATGCCTCTACCTCTGCCAACAATGGGTTGGAGGTCAGTAAACTGTGTCATCACTCTGGTTGTTGTTGGTGTTACTTGTCAGCTTAACCTGTGCCAACCAGCTGCAACAAAGCCAGGATATCAGTAATGCCGTCTCTCTGCTTTGCCTGCTGCTGATCTGAGCTTGGACTTGTCATCTCATTGCATGCTCACCTTGATGACAACAGGAATGCTGCTCTGCATGCTGTTGGGACTCTTTTGTTACGATGTACTGTGCAAAAAAATGGGGTGGATGTCAGCCAACCCCTGTCACTGCTGCCATGTGCTGCCTCTATGATGAGCAAATCCCTGTCACCGCTCTGCTTGCTGCTGATGTGATCATGTTAGGGATGTGCGTGTAAACTCATACAATGCCTCTGCTTGCTGTTAGCGTACATATAGCAAACAGATGATGACCCTGTGACAGACAAATTGGTGACCATTGCAGGCGGTGAGCTGTTCCATCACCTTGACCTGGCAGGTGCCTTTGATGAGGCCACCGCCATGTTCTACGCTGCCAATGTGCTGCTAGCGCTGGAGCACTTGCACTCTCGAGGCCTGGTGTACCGTGACCTGAAGCCTGAGAACCTGTTGCTGGACGCTCAAGGTTACTGCAAGGTTGCTGACTTTGGGTTTGCCAAGAAGATTGGTGCTGACAAGACCTACACCATCTGTGGCACGCCAGACTACCAGGTCAGTTCACTGTCGTACTTTATTGTTTTGCTCTCGAGTGTCACAGATCTGCATCTGCTGCCTGCCAGCTTTTCACAGTTTATCTTTAAGCAACATAGTTTGCATGAGGCTGGATCAACTTCAAGGTCCATTGGCGCCGGCCCAAACAGAAGTGTCTGGACGCAGTCAACTGGAGCTGTATGCACCCAGCAGGGTCATGCAGTTTCACTTGCATGTATATTACCGATCATGACCACATTTCTCATCATCATCACCATCACAATCATGATGATGATGATGCAAAATGACTGTGCAGGCTCCTGAAGTCATCATGAGGAGAGAAACAACCAAGGCAGCAGACTACTGGGCTTTGGGGTTGCTCATTTTTGAGATGCTGGTTGTGACTCTGCCTTCAAACAATGATCGTGACGACTTTCTCTGTTGTGCAGGCTCCTGAGGTCATTATGAGGAGAGGAACGACCAAGGCAGCAGACTACTGGGCTTTGGGGGTGCTCATCTTCGAGATGCTGGTGGGTGACCCGCCCTTCAAGTCCCTGTCAGGCGACCCTTGGGACACCTTCAGGCGAACTCTGTCTGGCCGTTTCTATGTGCCCAACTTCATTTCTGAGTCAGCCTCCAGCCTCATCTGCCAGTTGCTTCAGGTAAGGGCTGCAGTGCAGACACTTTGACGTAAAGCTCAGACACAACTGCAAGTTGCCAGATGCTGCCAACTATGGGCTTGCTCAGTTGGGACACCTTCAGACAAACCCTGTTTGGCAGTTCCTACGTGCCCAAATTCAGCTGTGAGTCTGCCTCCAGCCTCATCTACCAGCTGCTTCAAGTATGGGCCTTTGACATGCACTTGATCATGTGCCTTCGCTTACACAGGCATGCTTGAGCTTGCAGCTGAGCAGCGTGTAAGCACATGCATAGCTGCTTTTGCCTGTATGTATGTGCCTTCGCTGATGTGATCTTCCTGCAAGCTCAAGCATGCCAACAGGTCATGTTTGTATTGCTGTGCAGCACAGTTTATTTCTCTGCTTTTGAACTTTTTGGTCAGCTGCTTTGCTTGAAGCCTTATAGATCAGTCTCAAACAGCTCATCAGTTTGTAGGCATGAGTCAGGCCTGGACTCAAACATTGAGTGGCAAGAGCTAATCCACTATTCCAGCAATGCCATTCTTGAATCAGCGAGACAGATGCAGATATGCCCCAAGAAGCATTGAGGAAGCAGTCAGACAGAATGACAATATGCAAGTGCACAATTGTTTTGATGCTGCAGGTGATGTCAGAGAAACAGCTTGGTCGGGTATGACTCAACAACAATCAGACGCGAAGCTGTGATTGCACTAGAGCTGTAATCACAACGCAGGCTCTGGAAAACATTTGAGCTGTGATGCAGATGGGCCAAGAGTGCAGTCAGGATTCACACCAACAATAACGCTTGCAGTTATGAGAGATTGACGCAATCTGATGTGTTTTGCTGAACTGCGAGTCACTTCAGAGGCGCTCTGGGCAGCGGTCAGGGTGCGGTTCATCATATCCAAGTCAGCATTAGTACAGGGCCTACAAGATTTCTTTCTACAGACTGTACTTGTGTGAGTCTGTGCTGCAGGTGAGTCCAGAGCGGCGGTTAGGATCTGGCCCAACAGGAGCCACTGAGATCAAGCAGCATAAGTGGTTCAGCCGGCTAGACTGGCAGGCCATGAACAACAAGACCCTCCCTGCCCCCCTCAACCCCAAACTGAAGAACCCCTTGGACACATCCAACTTCGACAGCTTTGATGCGCCAGAGCCACCTGCAGTTCCTGCTGGCAAAGTAGACAAAAACGCCCATATGTGGGACTTGTGGGACTGGATTGAGGAGCCCTCACAATAGCGATATGGTAGTAACTGGATATTGAGTGACGCTTCTGCACATGTCAGGAGCCAGTCTGTGTAGAGAAGACCACAAAGCAAACGTGATGAAGCTGAGAATCAATGAATGATGTTATGGAACCCAATGCGATCAATGATGTGTTTGTGGCATCAGTCAGTCTTCTGCTTCAGAATCTGTCTTGATCAAGCACTCGGCCCCTAACTGCAATGCTTGGACTATATCAGTAACTCCTTATGTCAGAGCAATAGCTGTCAATGGATTGTCCTGTGATGTTCAGTGTACATAGTGTCAAGACATTGTTCTGTGTTGTGCAACTTTTATCTGCGTATCTGAACTCAGTTCAGCACACCAGCAGTAGGCAGGCGGTGCTCTCAGAATGAACTTTTACGCTATGTAGCTTTCATTCTCATTCTCATTGCAACACATATGTTGACAGCGATGTCAGAGCATCCTGTAAGCAGACTACTTCGTTTTAGTTGACGTGTGCACCCAAGCATGGCATGTGTGTGGCATCGCAGACAACCACTGCAATTTGAAGCGACTGCAACATTTTGATCACTCTGATGCATATTCTATTTGCAAGCATAATGCACCAAGCCACACAAAAGGGCCGTGTGGAGAGTCCACAATTTAAAATGCGCATGTGCGCTAGTGTCGAATGATTTGCGTTGGAAACTTTCCCAACACACATTCCAGCTCTGCCACTCTAAGTTGCAGAGAGTCTTGCATCAAGTCTCAGCCTGTTGCCTGTGAAGATATACTTAGAGTACAACTCTGAAGATCAGTTCTAGCAGCTGTTAGCCAGTCTGGCTGTCTCTCGCATGCCTGCTCTTCCTAATCAAATCAGGTACCTGGCATTTAACCATCATGAAATCATATAAGGAGGGCTATCTACATCTAACCTGGCTATCAGACTACTGAGTGTAACTCTGTACTTGAAGCTACTTGAAGTGCATCTAGATGTTGAATGCTGCTTGGTGTCTACAAGCTCCTTGCACAGCAGCACAATGACAAAATAATGTACATATTATGCTCTGGCACAGCTGATCAGCAGTTGCTGTCACTGCCAGGCTGAGTCATGCTGTACACTCAAATCCCTAATCATGTTGGCAACCCATGGTCCATATTATCTAGATTCTTTGTCAAAGGTGGTAAGTTGCTGCCTGGTGAATCAGTGACCTCTGATGTCCTGATCTGATCAGCACCTGAAATGTCAAGCTTTGCTGTGTCCAGCCTAAATTATCTATCAGCAACAGACTAGGATAGCATGCTGACATGCTGCCTACGTTGGAGACCCAAACCCCATGTTGTCCAGGTTCTTAGTCAAAGTGGACACATTGCTGCCTGGCGAGTCTGCCACCTCTCTTCTGCTGATCTGATCTGCACTTGACATGTCAAGCTTTGGGGTGTCCAACCCAAAATGGCTGCCTCTTGGTGACAGGTCAGGATGGTGAGTTGAACCACTGCCCTTGCGCGCAGCAGACTGAACTGTATTGGCAGCTGTGAAAGCCATGTGAATCTTCTCGTCCTGTAGGGTCACAAATCATTTGCTAGGCGACTCACACATTGCAAATCAGCATTGACAGCAGCAGACGTGACCTGGTCGTTGGTTTGGACTTGCGCAGCACTACAATGTTGACAGGCAGCAATTGCATACCATCACCTTGACTCTCTGCGAGGTTGCCTTTGACATGTGGAACATCAAAGCGTGGCCAACTCAAGCAGGCAAATTTGATGCAGAGAAAACTAGCATGGGCAATGTAGCTGCCTTGGGTCGCAACATTGGTTTTAGGGCGCAATGCAGCCATCACATGTGGTTTAAGATGTCAGCTTTTGCATTTATCCTAGTGTCAACCTGTGCATGACGCTTCTGCCAGTATGCAAGAGACAGTCTGGAGCATGTTTGCTTACCCACAAGTCATAGTGGCAAGCCTCCTCCCTGCTCTCCAGCATGCAAAGCCTCAATATGTACCTGCAAGCCACAGTAGTAATCTGTTTTAAGATCTTGTAATTGCTGCTTCTTTACAGAATGCTGGCCTTTGCAAAGTATATTGCATCAGCATGGTCAGGGCAGCAAAGTCGCATGCACATCGAAGTTACTTGTTTGACTGGCATCCACAGTGATCAATCCATGGCACCTCTCACACGCTATTGGATCTGCAAGAGGCGCTGGTCTGAGTCCAAGATCAGTAGGAGCTGTAAATGAAGCTACAGAATGATGAATGGCACATGCAGACAGACTGTATACAGGTATGTTAGCTTGTCATCACTTTTTGGCAGCATCAGCTGCACCATGCAGAGCATCAAATGGCGTTCTCACTTGCATGGTGTAAAGCACAAGAGCAGACACTGGGGCACCTTGCTATCAGCTCTGGCCTGTGCGTCAGCACTCGAGCTGAGGTGAGGCTAGGTCGTTCCTGCAGAGGACTTCTGCTTCATGACACAGTTTCACAAAGCTTTGTGAGAGAACATGCAGCAAACGCACTCGAATTGGCTGAGTTGAGTCCATTGTGCTGAGTTAGCTATCTGCCGAGGGGCATTCTCCTCTGCTGCACAGCACTGCAGGGCATATCTGCGCTGTGGGCCGCTAATTGAGGGGCTGGGTGAGAAAGCTCTGCCCTTGCTTCTACCTGTAGCAACAGAAGAGCTTTACAGATGTATAATGACAACTACATAATTTTACATGCCGCTGTAGAGCATGGACTTATGCATGTGCTTAACAGCTGCGCAGTTTTACAGAACTTGAGCAGATCCTTTGCGTAGATGGTGAGTGATGCAACATGCTGGACGTTACATATGGACCAGACTTGAGCATGTATCAGCTGGTAGCAAAGTGCAGCAAGTGTGAAGCAGGGAAGGGGCAGGGGCAGAGGCAGGGGCAGTGCATTACCTGAGAGCTGCCTGGTGAGTGATGGCGTGGCAGAAGTTGATGATCTTGGGCTAGGAGTGCAGCTGTTTGCTTCACTGCCGGCAGAAGCAGCGGCTTGCATGAGATCTGTGCCTGCATCATTATTACCATCATCGTCGAAGCATGATGACGCTCTATGATCCTGCTGGGTGCATGCAGAAGCAGGGAACTGCCTCCAAATGAATAAGTCCAAGCCATATGCAGCCCGCGTAAATGCTCAACACTCAGCGCAGACAGCTGAATATGCGGTGCACAGCTTGTCTGAAACTCTCACGTCTGCATGCTCAACTGGCGGAAACGACCCAATCTGTAAATGCCATTTTCTGATGCCAGCACAACAACATTACTTTCGTATGCTTCTGTGTTCCTCCTGTTTTGACTCATCATGCTGTGTGAAATCTTAACCATGCCTGAGGTGAGCTTGATGACATGTATTATCAGGGTAGGATTGTAGTCGTCGCTATGTGGGACTGTGAAATGTAAGTTTGCTGTAACATTCTGATGCAGTAGACTGAAGTGAGACTTTGAAGAAGATCTCTGAGGCAAGATTGTTGCTTTGGCTTGCCTGAGGTAGACTTGATGACATGCAGCACCAGGGCAGGAGTGTAGTCATTGCTGCCCAATCCAAGTGTATGGGATGTTGCCCACTCCACAGCCACAATGTCTTGCACCTTCATGCTGGCTTGGCCTGCTTGCTCGTCATCATCGTGATACGTGCCATCATCCAGATCCTGTGGACACATGAATCTCAATGCATCTTGCAAGCTCCATTGCTACTGTGTCCTGCACCTTCAAGCTGACTTGGCCTGCTTGCTCGTCATCATCGTGAAACGCACCATCATCCAATTCATGTGGACACATGAAACTCATTGCATGTTGCCAACTCCCGTGCCAGAATGTCTTGCACCTTCAAGCTGACTTGAGCTGCTTGCTTCTCAACATCATTTTGCATGGCACTGCATCTTTCAGAAGTTAAGCCAAGATGCTTGCTACATCACCATCACCAATCAAGGCAACATCATCTGAATTCTCATCTGAATTCTCTGGAGGTAAAGACACATGACTCATTGCCTCTTGCCAAGGCCAAGTGAAGACTGTTGCTGCACCATAGTCATCAGGGTATGCGCAAGCATAGAAATCCTGTTCAGACAAAGACACAGCACTCATGGTCTCTTGGAGTACTCAAGCCAAATAAAGCTTTGCTACAGTGTTAGGAGATGAACGGATGCAGCATACCTGTTGTATGCTGATCTCATAATCAAAGCTCTGCGGCTGTTGGTGGCTGCCAGCACAGTTGACTTCCTCTTCTTCCTCAGATGCAGACCTTCTTAGCTCAATACTGCACAAAGCAAATAGCGTCTGCATGGGTCTCTTGCCGGCTGTTGCTGTTAGGCCTTCTTTGTGCCATGTGGCTTTTGGCAGGCTGAGTATGGGTGCACCCATGTCTTTGGGTGCTGATCTTAGGGTCCAAGATGCTGACATGAGACGTGATGGGGAGAATGTTGGAGCTGACGGGCCTGCGCTAAAACAAAACGCTGATTTGAAATCATTAGTTTTGAGCATGCGTGACGATAGAAATGCTGGCATTGTGAAAAGAAAATACATGTCTGTGCTGGTGGTCGCCATTGCGCAAGGCGTCTGTGAGCACACGCAAGCCCAGGATTGGTGCCTCTAGAGCAGCAAGTAGCCTTGGAGACTTCCCTATGTCAGCCTTTGTGTGCATGCTGAAATGAACTGACCACAGCGTCCTCAGCGCACCATGCTTGGCCACTTCAGCACCTGTGTGACAGACTTGTGCGCATGCCGAATTGTGCTTGCGACGCACTGCCCACGATCAGCATGTGTCATACTTGTGTGCACGCTGGCTGATGCTGACAGTGCCATCATCTCAAGATGCATGGCCCATGCAAATGAAGTGTTTTGGAAGTGTGCATGGTGGCTTGTGCTCGCGGCTCCCTTGATCTCTGATGCATGGCTTCTGAAAGAAATATGTGAGTTACATTCACCAGTGCTCAGCAGGTTGACTGCATCATTGATCAGTCCAGGGTAGGGCAGCAGACTGTTTCTTCAACCATCAACAATCAACAATCAACAATCAACAATCAAAACAGCTGTATCTAGCGACATTGGCCTCATAGCTTCAGTCTCAAAGCATGTGCTCACCAATGCTCAGAAGCTTGACTAACCTTTTTGGTTTTGGGTGTCCCTTTCAAACTGCATACACTGCTGAACAATGCTGCTGGACACTGCTGAAAGTTCCCAAAAGAGCAAAGAGATGAAAACACATCAAACAAGAACTCAGCCAAATTAGCCATTAATGCCGCTGCATTGACGGCCAGGCCAAAATAAGGCAGCAGACTGTTTCTTGCTGCACTGTATGCACCGACCAACAATCAGACTGCCTGAGCTCAGCAACACCAGCCTTGCAGCATCACATTTGCTGACACGGGCTCAGCAGTGCTCAGAAGGCTGACGTCAAGTTTGGGATCCGGCTGTTCTCCTCTTGCTCTCTATCCACTGCTGGCAAAGCAACATTGGCTGTACCTTGCTGTTGAAGCCATCTTGACACATGGGCTCACCTGTACTTAGAAGGTTGACTGCATTGATAGCTAGGCCAAGGTAGGGCAGCAGGCTGTCTAGTTGCTTGATCAGGTGCTCTAATTTCTTAACTGCCTGCCCAACACTGGTCTTGTCAGGAGTCCAGCCAGCACTGCCCCTTGCCTGCAGCAATTTTCAAGTCTTGCCTCAAATGCTGTTGATTGCCTCTTGCAACACTTGCTTAAAACAAGCTGTACTTGTCCTTGCCTGCAACAGCCCCTAAACCTAAATACCAGACTTTGATGTAGACAAGTCTGCACCACACATCAATACACACAGGACTGACTGACAGAAATATGTGCATTGCGCACACTCATCTGAAAATTGCAGGTTGCAGGAAAGTACCCACATGCCACAAACATGATGCATGGTCAACAGGGGCATTTCGTGCATGTGAGATTGTACAGGGTTGTGACCACATCTGCATCTGCTGTTCAATGCGGATCAGGTAAACACAGGCAACATCAGCAGGGCATATACAATGTCAATCTCCTGTTGCCTCAAGCCTGGCCTCATAGTCCTCAATGTCTTGCAGCACCCTCAGAGCCACATTCAAAGCTCCTTGCAGGGCAGAGTTGCCTTGCAAGGCGCGCTGAACGCAGATGTCGACCGGCATAGACAGCACGTCGACCTTCAGCTCCAGCTCGTCCCTCAGTCTCAGCACCTGCAGAGCATGCGTAGCAAGGTTAAGCGTTTACGAACAAGTCAGGACGTAGCGCTCTGATAACGACGCCGGTACTGACCTCCGCATTGCCTCTGAACCTTGTAGACAGTATGTCTGTGATTCCACGCAGCGACGTACGGGCGACCACGTCAAATGCTTTCTTAGCAACCTACGCGTCAGGGTTGTATCGCTGGCAGAAGCCTTGACAGGCAGTTGCGAGCTTGTCAGTGGCCAAGCACTACAGGACTTACCGTAGCTGCTGCAGTTGCCACGATCGGGTTTCCGAACACGGCTGGCGCGGCTAGAGCAAACATATTGGTGTGATTGTGTCACAGCAAACGCTGATCGCTCTGCGAAATCAGGTGCCTCCCCTGATCGTGCGGCCACCAGTCAGATTTCCCAGCAGCGGACTTGTCAATATTTCGGGTACACGAGTTGCTTGCGGCTGAACAGCGTCTGTGGTCACCGAAGGCTCAGGGCGCGCGCCTCGCACCGAAGTTTGTTGAGTGTTTCGGAGCTAGCAGGTCAGCCCACTGCAAATGCTTGAATACAGCGCCAAGTGCGAACTGCTGCGCGTAAGTAACTGGCTGTGAATGCCCACGGACCCATTTGCTTCGAGTGAGGACGTCAACTTTGTGAGTCTGATTGGCAGGCACGGTCTGCTTGTTTTTGAAAGAATTCTTCTTGTTATATTCATATAATTTAGTACTTCTCGCACGAAACGCTCGCCGGTTTAGCACAGTGGTAGTGCGTCTGCTTCGTAAGCTGAAGGTCCTGAGTTCGATCCTCAGAGCTGGCACGCCTGAAATTATCTAAGCATTTTGTCTGGATTGCGGTACGCAACATCTGGTTGCATGTATCCACAACGCACACTGTGCATGGTGACACTCGCAGATACCAAAATAATTTTACACAGTTCAGGGCTGTTTATCACACTCAAGTTCACAATCTATTTAATCTCACACATTGCGAGATACTTTTGCCATGCCCCCCGCCAGACACTGCTCGTATTTAAGGGGACACCATCATGGCATGCTTTGTGTTCACATCCGTTTGACCAAGTTCTCACTCAAGTAGCACACAGTCACTCTAACATGAAGGCACTTTGGCGATTAGCTCAAGTAAGGTCAACATCGTAACGAGATGCATCCAGTGCTGCCTGGTAGTCTGCCTCTACAGTGCCAAGACGTGTCAGGAGAGCACGCGACTTAGCCTGCTCTTCCTTGAGCTGACCCTGCAAACATCAAAACGAAGCTTCAGACTGGCATGCACAATGAGTTTCAAGAGCCGTGAGAAACTAAGCTCGTTTTATCAGCTTTGTTTCATCCCAACTGCAACACTTTGGCCTTGCGCTGTGCATGAGAAAACTTAGGATGTGCAGCTCTGGCATCAGAGCAATAGTGCTTATACTGTGAGCCAGGCATAGGAAAGGATGCTCATGTTCAGTCTCTGCATATGTTTGCCATTGGTTGAGCCAGATTGCTGCATAACCAGGACGGCAGATTGGAGCCGTACCTGAGCCTCAAGCGTCTCATACTGTGCTTGAGCAAGCTCCATCTTGGCAGCCACCAGGTTCTTGATGACATCGTCTGCATGCATCTTCAAAAGCTTGCCCTCTGACACAGCCAGTCTCTCAGCCATCATGCCCTTTGCACGCCCTGCAAGCAGCCACACAAGCAGTTTCACTATCTAGACTGAAGAAGTGAGCCCCACAAGCAACCCATTGGGGAGGATCAGGTGATTGTCCAGCTCATGGTCGTGTTTGTGAATACTGTAGCAGGGGATAAAGTCTAAACAGACAAGTGAGCAGCTTGCTGCTTGCTATGCAATTTGCAGCCATAGAAGTATCAGTCACTCAATGGCTTTGTGGTGTCAAGCAAACAGGCGAAGCATATGTTTGCAAGCCTGAAGACAATATGCAATGATACTTGCAATGCAGCTTATTCTCTACAACACAAGGTCCGCTGATAGCCCTGTGAAGTCAAGTGCAGAGGTGCGTCATGTGGCTGTCTGAGACCAAGAATCAAAATGCGCTTGGGGATCTGAATTTCAGGCTAGGGCAAGCTGAAGTACATATGGCATGATGCTGACCTAGGCTCTCAACTTGGGCTTGCAGGCGCTCCATGCGGTGCAGGTCCTGCCTGCGGGACAGTCGGTCAGAGTCCCTCTGTCTCAGCAGCTGCCGGCACCTCTGCTGCAAGGCTTGCACATCAGTCTCCCTGCACAGCATATTAACTTTTCACAGCTTTGATACCTGTAGCAGACCCTTTTGTATTTGCAGGTCAAATGCTTGCTTTTCAAGGCAAATCAGAATTGTTTAGAAGTCGTGGGGGACAATGCCGTTTGCAACTACAAGGACAAAGAACCATCGCCTTGGCAGATGCACTTGCAACATGTGTAGACACCCAGATTGGTGCAGATATGCAGCTCTGAGAGTTTAAGCGCGGGTTTGCCATGCAGCTTTGGCGGATGCCATACTGAATCATCAGTGACAGTAGTCGGCCTGCCAGCACAAGCTATTGAGCACTGGTGAGCATTGTCAGGACGAAAGCTGTGCAAATGCAGCGAGCAGCAGATGACATTGCACAAAGCGCGACATGCATCATCAGGCAGCTAAGACAACAGTGCAATAGCTCACTTCATGACTGCCTCAAAGTCCTGATCTGAGGATTGTATCTGGTTGGTGGCTGACTGCAGGGCGGGGTCAGGCCGCCCATAGGGGCTCTCATTGGGGTCAGGCCTGTATCACAACACCACCATTGGTCCCAATGCCAGCAGTGCCCGTGATATGCACCTTTTTGCAGCAATTTCAATTCAGCATACATTTTGCATATTACAACAAATAGTAAAACCTTGATATGGAAGACCGGGACAACAGGGTTGAAATGTATGGAACTTATCGAGTGGTTATTGTGTGCAGCTATGGAGCTGATGCCGTCCCAGTATCTTGAGCAACACTGGATGTGCTTACACGGCTGAAAGATGCAGCAAGCCTGAAGCTGAGGCACTGTAAGCAGAGCAGCTTTCATGCTTCACGCTTCACTGGTGCAGAGCTGTCCTGCACATCTGTGACATGGCAAATGTCTTCACTGGAATCGTGAGAGGCCTTTCTGAGCTTCACATTCATGTATGTGATCAGAGCAGCCGCTGCACATGCTAACCCAGCATTGTGCAGGGTTAAAGAGTGACGCAGAATTGTGACGCTTGAGCTTTCTCACATGCAGTCAATATGCTTGAACGGCTCAGCTACTGTTCTCAGCCACCAACTGTGCAACTAGCTGTAAAAGTGTGTGATCATCCAGCATGCAGGCTTCTGAAACGTGATTTCTGGCTGTTCCTGCCAAGGCAAAGCTTTGCGTTGAAGTTGCCTGGGTCACACATCAAACGGGCGTTGCCAGTGTATCACCTGGGAGGCTGCTTGATGCCAGCTGTGCGTCCACCACCCCACCACCGCTTGGCGCCAGCCACTACACCCTTGGTCTCCTCGTCATCTGAGGACGCTAGTGTTGCCAAGCTCTGCATCAACACAGCAGGCAGTGTTGCTCAGTGCAGCACGATGCTTTGCATACAATGCAGGACATCATCTGATGATGCTAGTGTTGCCAGGCACTGCAACACAGCAAGCAGCATTGCTCAGCGCAGCAATCATGCTTTGCATACAGTACAGGACATCATCTGATGATGCTAGCGCTGCCAGGCACTGTAACATAGGAAGCAGCATTGCTCAGCGCAGCAATCATGCTTTGCATACAGTACAGGACATCATCTGATGATGCTAGTGCTGCCAGGCACTGCAACATAGGAAGCAGCATTGCTCAGCGCAGCAATCATGCTTTGCATACAGTACAGGGCATCATCTGATGATGCTGGTGCTGCCAGGCACTGCAACTTTGGAAGCAGCATTGCTCAGCGCAGCAATCATGCTTTGCGTACAGTAAAGGACATCATCTGATGATGCTAGCGTTGTCAGGCACTGCAACACAGCAAGCAGCATTGCTCAGCGCAGCAATCGTGCTTTGCATACAGTACAGGATGATGCTAGCATTGCAAGGCTCTGCAGCACAGCAGGCTACATTGCTCAGAGCAGCAAACGCGCTCTGCATACACTGTCAGGAACTACAACATCTGAGGACGCTAGTGTTGTCAAACTCAGCCTCAACACAGCAGGCAGCAATTCTGACCGCAGCGGGGAGGCAAGGAACATGGCAGAACTCTGCTCAAGGAACTGGATCTGCACTGACTTGTGATGCAAGCCAATCGTCAGTACATGTCTACAGCTTTATACAAACAGCAACTTCTGGTGTGCAGATGCTGTTTAGGCAGCTTGCTGAACATGACTCGATGCTCTATGGCCCTCAAAGAGACTAGGCCATCCAAGGGCAAGGATTTGACCTGAGCATGTGCAATCCCAGTATAGTATGGCAGATCTTACAGAGCAAGCGTGTATCACAGAGTAGCAGACCGACATGCATGTCAGTCGTGCCTGTGTTGTATTGGTAGCATATACATGCAACCACAGGCCCATCAATCAATCAATCAATGAAATGTACAGTGCCGGGTTGGGAACCGGATGACTCATCAGACTTCCTGGCTTGTGAGGTGCTGCTTACCTCATGCAGGAGGTGATCACGTTCACGAGCCTGAGTGCCTGGAGAGCTGACAGCTTCATCCCCACTGGACCCTTCTGGAATGTCTACTGGCAGATTCAGAGGGCTGCTCTGGGTACGCCTGTGCCTGTTGCTGCTCCTGCACACGACACGCTTGGTTGCACAGCAGCTTGCAGCAACAGGAAAGTGCAGTGGCTGCATCAGCAGATCTGCATGATGAGCACGGCAGCAGACAGACAGCACCAGCAGACCCAGTCAGAAGCACCACACGAGGCTGGTCAGACAAGGGGAAACATGCTGAAGAGAAAGATGGCTTGCCAGAGCATGACAACGATATATATGTGTGAGTGAATGCTGACTTACTTTTTGGTTGTGCGCACTGGCAAGTCTGGCGTGACGTAGACATCCTCTGCCTCTGCAGCAAATTGATCTTGCTGACTGGCCTGAGACCCTAGTGAACCCTGCCTGCCAGACTGCAGCCCTACTGATCCTTGCCTGCCAGACTGCAAACTAGTAGAGCCCTGTCTACCAGACTGCAGCCCAGCAGACCCCTGTCTGCCATTCTGAAGGGCAGCAGAGCCCTGTCTTCCAGCCTGAAGGGCACCTGAGCCCCTACTGCCAGCAGCTTGAAGGGCCCCTGATCCCTGTCTGCCTTTCGCTTCAAGGTCAGGCGTGGAGCCTGATCTGGGCATGGCGGCATCCTCAAAAGGGGACCTGAATGGCTGATGCTGGGGCTGCGGAGCTGTGGCTGCTGGTTGCAGATTAGCAGCAGTGGCAGAAGCGCTGCGCCTGTGTCCAGATGGTCCTGCAATGCCCATGTCATGTAAGCAGATGACTGGAGTTGTTGATTGACACTCCCTGACTCAAAATCATAGGTCAGCAGATCTTACAGACCAATTGGTTTGCCAATCGGTCAAGATTGGCTGTGAGAAATGAGTAACAATCATCGCAGCATTCAAGCATTATGACCAGCTTGTACACGACTGTTGAGCTGTGAAATGAGCTGACATCAGCTCTGCAGAAAGTTGACATGTCTGCAGCAACGTCTGGGCATGCATGCTGCAGTTTGCTGTTGTTGCTCGACAGCTGCAGATAGTCACTCGTCAGCATGCAGCAATAAAAGCTTCACACCTCTTTGCAGACTGTCTTGCTGATGCAGTGAAAGCGAAAGCTACTTGTTGCAGCCTGCATGAGCCACACTTGCTTGTTGAGACCAAAGTATGCTGCCAAGTCAGTTTGGATCCTGCTGGTCTGGATCCTGCTGTTTTGCAACATAAAACCAATCGCCGTACTCTGACTGCAAGGGCGCTTCTGAGTCGGGAGAAATTGATGTAAATGCAGGCCGTTTTGGGGACAGACGCAGTTGCTACATCAAGAATCCACTGTACCTTCATTGCTTTGTGCTGGAGGACCACTCCCCAATGGACCAGGCCCAAGCACTGCGGAATTGCGCCGCTGCTTGAAGGGAGAGTGGTTGCGGGAGGCAGGCTCTGAGATGGGGGTCCTCTGACGGCCATCATCATCAAAGCCATCCAAGTCCTGTTTTCGACAGCAAAAATTCATGAATTATCAGCTGATGTGCCTGTAGTGCGAATGCAGCCTTTTATATGCACTAAGCATGCAAAGCAGTTTGCTGAGTGAAGGCTCGCTTGCATTGCCACAGTAAGGCCTTTGAAAGTGGCTTGGGTCCCAGCTTTGACCAGGGGCATGAGCATAAGAGGGCGCTAGCTTTGTGAGATTCACGTTGCTATGCGCTTAATGCCAGCTGCTTCTTCAGACAGTCCAGAGCCCAAAGATGTACAGTCACCTGATCTACTGAGTCTCTGTCAAAGTCGCTAGGGTCCATAGACTGCTTGCCAAGAGAGGACATATAGCTCAGATCAGTCAAAGCATCCTGCTGTGGACTGGCATTCTGGATCCAGGTGGCTTTGATGTTCAGCCACACTGTTCCATAAGGCCTGCAATACAATTAATCAGCTAAGAGAGCGTGCGACACTACACAAGAGCAGTAGGTTCACATGGGCAGCATCAGGACTTTGGCTCATACTTGTGTTGCGGTTGGAACAATTTATGTCTCACCAGCATGACCTTCGGCTCACAAACTTCTCCAAGCAGACTACAGAAACGCTGCGCATGCTGACCAAGTAGTGCGTGACCAACAGTGTACATGTAGATCAAGTATGACTCTGATGTAGAGCTGTGGCCTGAGTTACGTGCATCTGCTGGCTTCAATCTGAGAGCGCAACACAAAAAAACACACTCACTTGAGCTGCACAGTGACATCTCTGCCAGCTTGCGGCTCAAGGGTGCAGTATTCTGTCAAGTTAATGGTGGCTTTGCCAAAAGTGCTGCGCTTGCCGCGAATGTCGCTTGACTTGACTGACTGGACCTTGAGAACATACTCCTTGGGCAAAATCTTGGTAGATTCCTTGGACATTGTGGCCGTCTGCACACAAATCAATTGTCGCGCACAATGCTTGCCTCCCTTTGGCAACACAGGCAGGTACTCTGCTTTGCTCTGCTTGTGTATCTGTCACTTCTTCACCAGCTGACCAACAATAAGTCGCGAGAAGCTCACCAGCTTCAAGACTTGTTGCCAATGTGCTTGTCTTTGGGTGTCAACAGCTGCTGCATCAGTGTACTGGACCTTTGAGCCTCGCTCCAGGACAAAGGAGACCTGGCTAACTTGTGTGGGTACATCCGCTGCGACAACACGCACGCGTCGCTTACAGCTTGACAATGTGACACATAAGGCTGTGAACAGCGCCAGGATTGATGTTTAGCCCAGTCGTACCAACAGAGTATGGGATGATGTCAAAAGTGAACGTCAGACTTTGCCTGCCGAGTGCCTTCTGCTTGTATTGCGAGAAGCGTCCCATGCTGCAGCTCGTCAAAGCTTCACGAGGACGTCAGGCGCATGCCACCTTTACAGCCAAGGCTGTCGGTCTCGCGTGTATGGCCAGGTGAAGCAAACGATCTAGCCGAAAGTCGACACGAACAGCAGATTATAGCCCGAATGCTGGACTCGTGGTGTCAAATAATGCAGAAGGACGCCGAGTCGTGTTGTGGAGGCAACGCTCTTGAACGTACGTCATGTGACGCTCAAGTTCAAGTGATCAGCATGCAATGACTGACAAGCGTCGCGACGTTTGATCTCCGGTATTGTTCGAAGCTACCTAGCAGACGCCAGAGGGGCAGTAGCTTTGCAAAAGCCCTAATCACCGCCCTAGATTGCAGCAAGCTTTACGCAACTGACAGGTGGCGGCCACGTGCTTCAGCTGATACCTGCACGCTGTGATCGTGCGCTCTGACGCTTGTAGGAGTTTCTGATCACGATGGCAAAGCCCACATCAGACATGCGATGCCCACTTGAGCATCAGGCAGGCGAGAGGTCAGCGTCTGCAGCCGCAGGCAAATGCCCTTTCAACCATGGTCAGGTTTCAGCTGAAAAGTCTTCTCAGGCAGAGAATGGACAGGTCCCGCCTGCAGCACAACCGTCTTCAGCAGCGCACGCAGCTTTAAATGGATGTCCAATGGGGTATACGGCCTCTGAACCCGTACAGCAGCCCCAAGATCGGGCTGCATGCCCCATGGGACACGGAACACAGAACGGAACAGCAAGCCAAGGCAGCGAGGCAGCACCTGCTCAATGCCCTATGGGCTTTACAGCTGCAGACGGTCCCAGAATGACAGCGTTTCATTGTGTTATATGCAAGTCCCTGCTATATGACTGCGTACAGCTTAGCTGTGCCTGCAAATACTGCAGACACTGTGTGGCAAATTTTCGTGATTGCCCTCTTTGTGGTGCGGATATAACCAGCAGGACACCTGACACTGAGCTGCAAGGTACCTCTCATACCCCTGGCATGCTCTCTACTGTGACTATTTTGACATGCAGTGCAATCATGTGTCACTTCATTTCTTCTCATGCTTGCTGCAGGAATGGTCGATAAATATATAGATGCACATGCTGGCACTCAGAACCTGTTTGACATGGGAAAGTCATACAGTGATGTCAAGGTGAGCACTCACAATTACTGCCTCTTTCTAATGAAGCTTGCGTCAACGCATCACGTGTGGTGCACGCACGCAGCATGTCTAGGGTATCATAACTTCAATCTGTCATCTATCGTAGGTGGAAGAAGCCACTAGCAAGAGCAAGAGTGCTTTCTTGCTGCAGCTGGCTGTCAGATCTGCATCTGGCGGCAATCATCCTGCAGCCATACATCGGTGAGCCTGCCTGCAAGCTCTAATGTTTGCCCTAACCTTGCATCTTCATGCTGCTTAGCGTCAATCCTGTCACTCACATTGCGTAGGACATGACACAATGTTGAGATTGTGCTTGCAATACGTCAAGCATATGTGTCATTGTCAGTGCAGTGCTTGCTTGCATTTATAGAAGAGAAACCTCATCCACATGGCTGTGCACTGTGGGTCAGGGTCCTCTGGAATTGGTACATGCCAGCAACCCTGGATTGTAGCGCTGGCTCATGCCTTCAGTGCTTTTGACTGAGGGTGCACTGCGCTGTATTGCAGGCTGCAACTGTGCAAAGCAGAGCTGCTCAAGCAGCTCATAGATGAGGGTCACACTTGCTCACTCTGCAGCCAGCTAGGCGCAGTGTGTGGCTCACAAGGGGATTGTTATCGGCACTTGAATCAGCCACAAGAAGCAAAAGCGTGTTATGAGGAGAGCGTGCAGCACCTGAAGGCATGTGACAGGGATGATGCTGAGGTCAGTTACTGCTTCTTGCGGGGCGCTCTGTGAATGTGATCAAATGGAGGCTTTCTGGAAGTAGATGTCAGCTTGCCCTCTGTCGCTCAGGGGAGCAGATGTGCTTTCAAAGCCTCTTTTGGTCATCTTGCATGCAAGGTTTTTGCAGCATCTCTGCACGCATCAAGTAGCATGGCCAAGCTTGCAAGGCACTCTGCAGGTACAGCATCTACTGTGGACCAAGCCCTGTGCAACACAAGATAGACTGACAGCTTGTCCTGCTTTGCTTGTTTTGATGTGATCTGTTGTTCATGCAGATTGGGCATGCCTTGTCTGTATCGTACAACAAGCTGGGCGATCTGGAGTACGGTTTTGGTCATGTGGAAGCTGCTGTGGAATGGTACCAAAAGGGCCTAGCTATAAGAGAGAGAGCTTTGCAAGACAGCTCGCAAGCTGGTCCCAGCGAACAGCTTGATGTTGCTGTGTCCACTATCAAGGTTGCAGACGCCCGTCAGGTATATATATGGTCATTCACGCTGTCATATATGTTGTCATATACACTTTTGGTTATGAGGACACTTTGTCATATATGCTATCATATCTACATGTGAACTGTGTCATGTATATACATCACTGCTATCTCATGCTTTGAGATTGTGCATTTGGTGCTGACAAAGGGGCCAACATTTCTGCATTGTTCACATTCCACGCACACCCTGTTCCGACATTCGCATTGTCACAGGCACAGAGTCGGACTGCAGTGCTGTGTACAGCCCTGGGCTTGGCTGCTCTATTATCAAAATGAGTTGTGTGCTGCACACAGGCATTGGGGCGTGATCATGAAGCACAGGCATCTTTCACCAAAGCGCTGCAGCTTGTCCAGCATGTGCAGAGTGGCAGTCAACAAGATGCAGCTGTACAGAGCAAGTGTAAAGGGCTGCTCAGCTTTCTGCAAACCAGGCAGCTCAAGTGATGATTGCCAATCTGAAGCTGAATAACACAGTTGCTGCTCCACCACAACCTCATTGAAATGTTTTGCGTGCAGTCAGCTCTTGCTCGTCAAGCCTCTACACAGACATGCAGCAAACATCTTGCATTCCTTTTGCCACTTGCAAAACGCTTCGCGAAGAGATTGAATGACGATTTTGGTTTGTTGGAAAATTCCCATAGAGTGCAAGCTCAATGCCTGATGGCACCGCCAAATCAGTTCGGTTCAGCTGTGCATGTGCTGCCAACGTAGGTGTTGATGCTGCCGAAAGCACTCTACAAAATTGCCAATACATCGGATGTTGCGCGAGACAATGTTTGATGCAGGACCATTGCTCAGCAAGCAAGCTGTTGCAGTTGTGAGAGACATTAGAGAGAATAATTTTACATGCTTTAGCCAGCCAACAAGGCTGATCACATGTGCCACACTGTGGCAATGACTATATGTCCATGAAATGTGCTTAGCTGTGCTAAGCAGATTAGGCAAATTAGTCAATATTAGTGTCATCCATGCTCACTTGTGCTCAAACCAGCGACTTCGGATGCGCTGTGTAACGAGTGTGTCGCTGACAAGTCAGTCCCATCGATCAGCGTTCGGTGGCAGTTTCTGCGCATCTACTGGTGCAATCCGTGTGTTGAAACACCCTGCGCAACGCTTGCAGCCGATCTCTGCAAACCCGGAGAGCTCTAGCGCTACAGCCATGGCTCGCAAGCTACGCATTCTTGCTTTGCACAGCTTTCGAACAAGTGGCAAGACTTTCGCCTTACAGGTGAGCGGCGTACGCTGTTCACACTTTGTAACTCTTGCATATCCTTCGTCAAGCACAAACCTGGACAACGAAGCGAGCTGAGAGGTGCAAATGATGTTATTGCAGATGAATCGTGCTGGTCTCGACAAGGCATTGCAAGACCTAATTGACATTGTAAGTCTGCGCTACATCCACTCGTATGCAATAGTAGTTCTGCCACCTCAAGGTTGAGCTCTTTTGCTGGCTTAGGTCTATGTAAACGCTCCAAACGAAGCAAGTGGTCCCATTCCTGAAGATGTCAAGCCGTACTTTGATGGTCCGTACTTTGAGTGGTGGAATGCTGAAAAGGTAAATGCCCTTGGGCACAATACAGTAGTTCGCTTAAGCTTGAGACCGGTATGTGAGTTTGTTGAGATGTATGACCTTGGACTTGCAGGATGAAGAGCGTGACAGGGTGACTTACCGGGGTTGGGACACATCCAAGCAATTCTTGGAACAAGTTGTGAAGGAGCAAGGTCCATTTGATGGCGTCATGGGCTTCTCACAGGTAGCCATACAGTCAGCATTGATGCTGCTCCCAGATAGCACAAAATTCAGTATTGACACTAAGCATCTGGAATCAAGCAGCT
This sequence comes from Trebouxia sp. TZW2008, assembly GCA_002118135.1. Classification (NCBI taxonomy): domain Eukaryota; kingdom Viridiplantae; phylum Chlorophyta; class Trebouxiophyceae; order Trebouxiales; family Trebouxiaceae; genus Trebouxia; species Trebouxia sp. TZW2008. The sequence continues at coordinate 57,643 of BDIU01000103.1, forward strand.
CTTCAGCCTTGCGTGTCATGGCGGTGCGCGCTATTGAGTGGTGGTTTTCCAGTCTATTTCTGCCAGACTCTTTCTTCTGACGCATGTGGACCATATTTTGCGTTGTGTGGACGCTCTCGTAGATAAGAACTCACGTGTGCTCATTGCAGGCATGTGATTGCTGTGCTTGTTTACTGGGTCATCGCAATATCCTGTGGTGTTGCAGGGTGGCGCTTGTGCATCTACAGTTGCAGCTCTACAGCGGCTGGGAAATATGCTGCAGGCAAGTTCATATCTGGCTTGTTTTTGTTGAAGAGACATCCTCCATGAGAACAGACATACATGTACACAGTTGCGTGTCCAAACTGGATCACGCCGGTGCTCATGACAATCAGTGTTCGGCGTTTTTTGATCTTGTGAGCATTTGCTCTGCAGGATGCCCCTCCGCTCAAATTTGCCATTTTCTTTGCTGGAGCGCTCATCAGGGATCGCAATCTTGCTTTTATCTACAAGGAGAAGGTCACACTGCCATCACTGCACATCATTGGCGACAGGGATTATGTCAAAGAGGTACGCCTCAGGCTGCCATTTTGGTTGTTCAGCAGCATTACACCACAATCTGTTCCAGACAATAAGGGTCAAAGCTTAAGACGCTGCCATTTTCTGCTTGAGCATGGGTATATTGCTGAAACACACACATTGCTGAAACACGCAATGATGGCTTTTGCAGTGGTCTGAGTTCCAGCTGACAAAATGGCAGGATCCTATACTGATCAGGCATCCAAGAGGTACATGTCCACCAATAGCATTCAAGGTGCTTGTGCATCAGTTGAAAGGGCGTATATTGTGACAGGTTGCAAAGCACTGACTCAGCCAGTCTTGGCTTGATTCATTGTAGGCATAGCCAGTGTTGTTGCAGCTCTTTGTGTATTGAGCAATTTTCCCTGTGCTCTGGCCATTACTCAACAGGCACCTTGCTTGTTCTGCCTTGCACAGCCATTTGATATGACATGTACAAAGGGCGAGGTAGTTTGCTTCTGTGATGTGCAGGGCATGTCATTCCAAAGCTAGAGGGTGAAAAGTTGCAAGTGATGAGGCAATTTCTGGAAGCTCAGCAATTACAAATACAGGCCAGGCATGACAGCAGCAAGTTGTAGCACTGCAGCCAGTGTACAAGCAGTTGCGTGTCCGTTTTGACAGGTTGAGTTGCTACTGAGGTTCATCTGGTTACCAAGGGCAACAAGTTGCCAGTCATTAGCCGCACAGCCAAGCACAGTAGCTCACAAAGTGTCTGTGAAGCTCCATAGGAAGCTACTATAGCATGCTATGAAGCTTAATAATAGTTGAAAGGCAGTCGAGGATTCAGCTTCACAGGCCAATCCAGTGACTGTGTGTTTGACAATGGAAAGTCTACAGGCACTACAGCAGCTTGCTGCTTTGGTCATCATGTGCACCATTCAATATGATTATTTAGCGGCTTTCAGCACAGTCAGTGCTTTTAATGTTGACCAAAAGCTGAAGAATTTGTCTGGACCAACATTCAGGAGGTCAAGTCTTTCTGTTTGTGATGTCAGCCAACAACAGTTTCTGCAGGTTGGACGTGCTCAAGGTCTTCAAGACAGGCACTGTCACTGGACTAGCTACATGCAGGTGGGTGATAAGTATAGGTTATACCCTCGCTTCCAAAAATGTCTCCCGCACACGCGAGCTTACGGAGCGCGTGAGAGCGCGAAGCGCCCGAAAGCAGCGAAGTAAGCTCAAGGTGGCCTCGCTAACCCAGAGCTGCACTTCGAGCTCGGGCAGGCGATGCGTAGGCTGTGTGCCTAAGCCAGCGTCAACAACGCCTGAGCAGGATGCTGAAGCCTTCGGCGTTGACATTCAAAGGTGCTGTTGGCTTCAGTGACCTGCTGAACGTGTCAGTAACTGCTGGTAGCACCGCTGTGCCAGGTTCTGGAGGAGACAGCGCGGGCCGCAAGCGGTTCGGCAGCACCACCACCCCGAGGAAATGGCTGCGCATAACCGAGAGCGGCAAGCTCAACTACATCACAGTGAGCTTTCCGAAAGCTGCGATCTTTACTGATCACTGCTATGGTCTTGAAGCCGCGCACAGAGGACAGCATTGATGCATGGTCTGTCTGCTGTGGCTGACTCGTTAGCGTCTTGGGGTTGATTTTGCTGTTGGTTCGCAGGCAGACAAGCACAGCTTGGTCGAGACTTTGGGCATACCTTACCGAGATTTGCGCACACTGGACCCGATGGTATGGCAGCTGAGCAGCTCATGCACAATCTTTCTACGCAAATTGTGAGTATGCAACAAGCTTTGAAATACCGAGCAGGTGCCCATGCCTTACCCCTCAGCCATCTTCATCAGGGAGAAAGCCCTAGTGGTCAATGTTGAGAGTATGCGCTTAATCATATGTCAAGATGAAGCGCTGGTCTTGAGCGTGCCAGACAATGACCATCCATCTCAGCCTGCCTTCCCAACTCCAGATTGTCCCTTTGTGAAAGACTTGATTCAGCGTGTCAGCGAGCAAAAGTTGTCCTTCGCCAGCGATCACAACTTGCACGTGGATACAAGCTTGCCATTTGAGCTCAGGGCACTGGAGGCTGTGCTTGCCAGAGGTGCTTTGTCCCTTTCCTTTATGCCATGATATTGCTGTCAGCAGTCATGCTTGACGCATGCATCAAGTAGCATTGGCATGCTCTGTGCATTCATGTTGCAAGACATCTGCGCTGATGTGACCATATCCATTGATTGCAGCTCTGGCATGCTGCCTTTCATGCTGCTCTTAGAATTTGACATAGCTTGGCAATAGTTTCAATACAGCACATTGCATGGCAGTAATCGTGCTTGCAACATGCATACCCAATTTTAACACTCAGCCTTGCTCCAGGGTCACTTCTGCAATGCGAAGGCTTCCTGATGCATTACGAAATCCTTTTGCAGGTGTGAAGCTGCTGGAGACAGAGTGTGCAGAGCTGGAGCACAAAGCTCACCCAGCATTACACAAGCTCACTATGCGGGTGCGCTGCACCCTTGTTGACACAATGCTGCTTGCTCAGAGCATTGCATTGCTGTTGCCTCTCCTTTTACGCGCCTCCCATCATGCATCAGGAAGCCTTCACAAAGGCAAAGGTGACCCTGGAGTAAGGGCAAGCGTTCATTGGCTATGCACGCTGCAAGCAGGATGGATACCAAGCTATACCCTGTTGAAAGGCAGCATGGACAATGAGCATGCCCACAGCTGCACAGCGTTAGGACTTCACAGACTATGCCAAGGCGATTTTCACGCATGGAATAGCATCGCTTTCAACATTACAAGCTGTTCTATGTGAGCTTGGTCAAATCCAGCGTAATGTGTGGCGTACCATACACAATGCTGAGAATCCAGTGGAGGTGCAAAACCGGAAGCACGAGAGCGTGCAGATCATTAAAATGAAGTGTCAGCTACAAGAAATGTGACATGCTGACACCAATAATGGTGCCTATTTGGTTGTGATAGGCAAGTACTCAAAGCATCAAGCACTGAAATGGAGAGGATGGTGATCACTCACAGGTGTCACGCAAAGCGTTGTATGTGGTCAAGGATTGCAAGACCATGCTGAACAGACTGTCAACCAGAGTTGGCAAGATGAAGCAAGTCCTGGAAGACATTCTGAATGATGATCAGGAGATGCAAGACATGTACCTGGGCCAGCGTGCAGGTGACTTCCTGACTGGCATGGTCATGGCACAGTCTCATTCAATCACCAGGGTCCTGACAGGACCAGCACATGCAGCATATTGTCATCAACAACTGGCAGCCATGTGTTAGTCAATTGCGTTATGAATGGAAGCCTTGTCATAGGTCCCAAGACCACACTCAGTACATGCAGAATAGCTTCAGCCGTAACTTGTTGTCAGTTGTCAGCTTCTTGTTGACCCAGTACAACTTCTGGCATCAGCACAACCTGAGCACAATCTTGATATGTCTCTGTGCGCATGCAGCATGTGACTCACAGCAGCCAGTTGCGCCATACACTTTTTTGAGGGCTGATCAACATACCATGCCATTGACAGCATGGCAAATGTGCTTCCTGGCTTTGCACCGATCCTGCTTCAAGTCCTGCCAAGCTTGTTGCTGACATGACATCATTGACGTTGATGTACATACAATGTGTTTGCCTTGTGCAGAGATGCGGCTGGCTGCTGAGCAAGCAGAGCAGGAAGGCCGAGATCAGGCAGCAGCTGATCCACAGCAGCTCAACTCACAGCCAAGCATGCCTCAGCAAAGCGTGCCTCAGCAAAGTGCCTCACAGCAGGCTGCTCCTCAGCAGTCAGCAGGGCAGTTGCAGAAGGGCCCTGCCCCTGGGCTGCAACCACAGCAGGCACCAAAGGTCAAGCAGAGCACTCCAAGGGACGCAGCATCACGGGGGGCAGCTGGTGCACACGCCCACTTTGCTGCCAGTCTGCCCAGTGCTTTGGAAGATGATAGCCCTGCAACAGGTTTGTCTGCTCTGCTTTACTGAGTCTTGTCTGTGGGCTGCTTTTCTTCACAAGCAAGCTTGAGTGAGCAGTGGAGAACCTCGTGCGGGATGGCTGGTGCACATGCCCACTTTGATGCAAGTCTGCCAGCTGCTTCAGACGATGAAGGGTCCACACCAGGTCTATCTGGTCTGCACATTTTACTCTTGTGCGCTGACAGCGCTGCTTCACAGTTGTGCATGCAGAATTAATACCCAGAGAGGAGATGGATGAGCAAGCAGGGTTCATGGCTTTGCGGTAATCTACATCTTTTGCATGCAACACATTTGAGTGTTCATGCAGCAAGGCTGTATCGTCATGGCCAGCAAGCAGATAACCCTGCACTGTTAGCTTGTCATGTGTTTGGTCAGACGATGTTCCTGATGCCCCGCAGGCATTGATATGTCAGCAAGTTTGCAAGTCTGCTTGTCCCTACTTAGGACCCTATACTATGGACTGCATAACTTCTTATACATGGCAAAGAATTGTTGTCAGCATCCATGCACCATTGTCCCTATGCCTTGGCTGTGTGTCCCTGTTCTGTACTGCAAGATGATGTGCGTGCCCATGCAGCGCCATCAAGGGCAAAACTGGAGAAATCCTCGTCTCTCCCAGCAGCAGAAACAGCCCTCACAGCACCTTGCACGTCGTATCAAGGCTGTTGCTGGCAGATTGTGCACCAATGCTGTTCAACCCAACAGCGTCTATTCATCCTGAAATCTACTGCCAATTGTGATCTTTGCTCATGCAGCGCCGTCGCGGGCTAAGCTCGAGAAGTCTTCTTCACTGCCAGCAGCAGAGTCAGACTCAACAGCGCGCATCATGGCCAGCCTCAGCCGAGCAGCTTCTTCTTCCCACTCCCTTGACTCTTCCTCCTCAAGCGATGATGCCCCTGGCCCTTCCAGCAAGGCATCCTTTACCTCTCAGAGGTCTGCCAGTCCCTTCACTGCCAAAAGGGACAAGTCCTTCCTGGATGTGCAGCGCTTCTTGGGAGACTCACTGTCCAAGTCTGCTAGTAAGGGCAAGTCCTTTGCCAAGCAACTCCAGGTGAGAGGAAACAGTTCTCTGCTGGTGAGCGCTGACTGGTTGAGGTTGCAGGGTCTGGGCAAAAGAAAAGTTCCTGTGTTTGTAAGCATCATTTGCATTTCTGTTTTCGAGTTGTCATCACCTGTCAAGATCAGCACTGACAGCTCTTGGTTCCTGAGTGCAATACCCTTCTGAGAACTTTATTGCATGGATAGGTGATGCTGGGGCTGTCAGATCCAGGCAGTAATTCAACAGCGTCTCCATGTATTCCTGCTTAACCTGACGTGATGATGGCAAGTGACTTGCTTGTTGGGTGTGGTCAGGTGATGATGAAGATGTCCCCTTCAGGCAGCAAGAGGCATCGCGTCAAGCGCATGTCCACCTTTTCAGGACAGCCTATCTCTGGCATGGACCAAGACGGTACGGCACTACAGTTGACACTCAGTGTGTAGCATAAATGGCACTGTTCTCATATAGTTCATGTGTATACTGCCTCAGACAAGCGCTGCGCAGAAGGCATGCGTGCACCAGGCAGAAGCTTGCTGAAAGACATGATGCTTCCTTACTGTCAATGTTATTCTGTGGCTGGCATGACTAAGCGAGCGCAGCATCCACAAGACTCGTCATTGTAATATCAAGTGCCTGGTGACATGTCAGACCTGGGGCTTGTTCTGACTGCAGCATCTGTCAGTACCTGTAAGGCTCAAAGTGCTGCAGTGGACTGCAGATTGGGAGGATCTGCAGACCCTGAAGTGGGCTCAAACAGTGGACCCTCATCAGTCTGAAGAATGTGAAGTGCTACTAGAGACTTACTCTATGCAGGTGAGTTTGTCGGCTTCCCTTGACTCATTGTTGTGCTATCCACTGCAGTTGGTGACAAACCACTTGTGCGGGCAGGGTGGGCGCCGGGTGACGGCGACTGTGACCTTGAAGTGATCAAATGCCATGCATGCATCATTGTTAAAGCTGCTTGTGCAATCCAAGATCAACAAAAGCAGCTTGACAAGAACAATGACTGCAAGGCAGACTCACTGCATAAGGCCATGTACACATGCAGGCTGAATTTGCAGTGCATCTCCTCAATAGGTTTGATGCGACTCCTTATGCTTGTTGCTTGGCTACAGCATATTTTCTTCCTTCGGTACCTGTTTACCAGATGCTTGGTGTTACAGGTTGATTTTCTGATGAGCGGGCTGATGGTGTTGAAAGAGCGCATTGACGCCACAGAGGCCCTCATTGCCATTGACTTGGACAACCGCAGGAATGAGCTTGTCGCATTCGACTTGGTAATGCTTTCCTCTTGATATCCTCTGCCCGCATGCAGGCAATGTGCCTGAGCAGCCCATCAAGGTCTTGCAGCACAAAACACAGCCTTGCCTTCTGCAAGATTGCCACCTGCATGTTGCAGCATGAGGAAAAGCGTAGTGATGGCTTATAGGCTTGTGAAAATGGTGCTGGCATCATCACCCTCATACCTGCAGCTGCTCATGATGCCTTTCATTGTGTAAAGTTGCTGATTTGAGTGCTGCATCAACTTGGCCAACCATGATCAAACACATATCTGGAGCTTTTGCCAATTCTTCCTGGCTATGCAAGACAGTGAGGCGTCACCTGCTGAGGTCGCCATTGTGCTGCAGGTGCTCAGCATTGTGACAGTTGCTGTTGCTTTTGTGGCAATGGCTGGCAGCATCTTTGGAATGAACTTGTACTTTAATGTACAGACGACGCCTCCAGTAAGTCATCAGGATGCTAGTGTCGCACTGAGCACTGTCAGTCACATTGACTGCAATTTCGTGTCTGGACTTGACTTGCTCACTATAGCACTGGCAATTTCTCTGGCATGCCCAGGCTGCAGATTTTGCATATGCTCTCTCATTTCTGTCAGCACCACTCTGAGTTTGTCAGCAACGCTACGCTGCGCAGGAAGCCTTCTGGGCGTGTGCAACATCCATAGTCGTAGTGGGACTAGCTATTATGCTGATTATCATGGCTTTTGCCAGGCATAAGAGGCTCCTCTTCATTCCCAAAGCCCACCTGGCACATTGACATCGTTTGTATTGGCGATTGTGTTATCAATGCATTTATGGATTGAGATGACACCACACTGTTGTAAGGGTCCATTAAATGGTTGCAACACTCTAGATCTGTGGTCCATGTCAAACATAATGCAGTGAGCAGCTCAACCAGCACCAGCTGAGACAGAACATGTTGCTACCGCAAATGAGCAGTATTCTTGTGCACATGCCACACGTGGAATACTGACTAGCCACTTCACATGCTGGCAGCAGCAGTTAATTCTCAGGTGCCTTTACATCACCTCTGCATTGTATGTTCTGAAACACAGTTTGAGCAAATCCTGATTTCACTGTCACGAATTGTGCCTAGGAGTCAGGCCTGACAGCACTGAGCCTAAAATGAAACACGCCTAAAATGAAAAACACCCTCCTAATGGTCAGTGATTGTCAGCAGTACACAGTACAAGACTACGCGCCTACAGCTGCCACATTGTCTCCAAAATCATGAGCAAGAGACAAGATGTGATTTTGCAGCCTAGGGATTGGAAGTGATCGCTCTTGCACAGCTTCCCAAAGAGCACAGGGGAAAGGCATCTGTTGCCGTCTTGCAGCTGCACCCTGCCTGTCCTCCCTGAGTTGCTTCTGCTGCTGCTCTGCCTGTTTCTGTGCCTCTTCTGCCTCAAGCTTTTCCTGATGCTGTCTGAGAACCAGCAATCTCTGCTGCTCTAACCTTGCCCCAAAGGCCTGCCCCAAGATAGCTGAGCCTATTGTCAAGAAGATGACAGTCTTTGGCATGCCTATGCCCTGTCTTGTCATTGCCACAAAGGGGATGGTTGCGTGGACAGCCACAAACCACTCAGGCGAGAACTTTCTGCAGTGCTCGCGCCACATGCCAAAGGGTATGTTCAGCACAGCAGTGCCAGCTCCTAGTGTGGCTAGCTTGACAGGCAAGGCTTGCGGCCGCAGATCTCTCACTGGCTGAAGTCTAGCTACAGCTGCGCGCCCTGCTACTATGAATCTAGGGCACTGCAGCTCACCCTTTGCACTCAGCGGTATCAAGCCACCAATGACCTGCAGGCAAAATATACTGTGAAGCCACAAAGCGAAACTTGAAGTGACAGATGCTACGCAGACGGTGAGACAGTCTCAGCTGACAGGCAAATGCAGACAGCCAAATACCGTCACAAACAATCGTTTTTCGATCATTGCAGGATTAGCTAGTGAATCTGTACATACCGTAGCGCCTGGAAACTTGCGCAATGGACACTGACCCCCGCTTGACTTTGCTCCTGCAGCTTGTCCAGCCACATGACCTCTAGCGCCAGTTCTACTGTTAGTTGTGCCTGACCTACTGCTGTTTGCGCCTGGCCGATTGCCTGAGCCTCGCTGACTGCTACTGCGTGAGCCAGAACCGCGCCCAGACTGTGGCTTTTTCCCAGTTGAACCTCTCTTGCCAAACAACGCATTGGCAAGATGGTGTGGTGTAGGCTGCAGAGAGCAAACCAATCTGAGAACAGATGTCGCCTGAGGCAAGTGGAGCATACGTAGCGCAGCAATGACAGCTTTGAGAATGAGAAGGACAACTCACAACAAAGCTGAAAGCAGCTGCCATGTTTATGGAGGCGAAAGGAGCAGCCGAGAGAGGAGAGTGCCGTGCTAGTGATCTGTCATGTGAGTGGCTTGCTGCATTCGAACATTGCTGTGCTTCTGGATTGGCCTGCTCTGAGTTCGCTAAGCTGGCTGCAACCCTTTTCAAAGGGACGACACCAGTCGGGCCGTGAAACAGGCGCAGCGTCGTCTCGAAGTCGCATGCTTTTTCCTCAAATATCGGTCCAAAGCCAGCTTTCGAAGCTGATACAGAAGGACGAGTAGCTATTTGTCTAGCATAACCCTCCCCTTGACTGGCAGAAACTTGGTGCAGGAAGGGACACTTGCTAATTGCGTTGCCAATGGCGTCTCTAGGGCACGTCATGGCGCTGGTCTGAATGTCAGCACAGGCTTGTTGCTGATAGCGCTTGGCACGATGAGCCGCTCCCGTTATTGAACCTCTTGCTCACGTGATGCGAAAGTACAGCCGTCGACGTCACTCGTCCGACTCTTCTTCAAATGGTGACTCACCACTGGTGAGACAACATTGAGCGCCGGTCTTCTTCTTCTCGGGCTATAGCGATGCACATACAGCGCACTACAAATTTTGCAACTTCAACGTGTTAACTGGTGCTTCTTGCCAGGGCTGACTTCTTGCAAGCGTCAGCACCCCGCGCGTTCATTCAAAGGCATCAAACGCACAGTGCAACATTGATTTCGTCCATCGCGCCGCGATGCAGCTATGATCATAGCAGTACTTCTGTTTGGTGCCATATTCCTCTTGGATCTGTTGCGCGCTGTCTTCGTCACCCGCAAGGTGCGCTTGAGTGCACAGGCGTGTTTCAAAACGCAGCACTGTGCGATTGAGGTCAATGCTCACAGGTGGTCGAGCTTCAAAAGCAGAAGCGGATTCTGCTAGAAACGTCAGCACACCTCAACAGCGAAGCGGCGAAGTTGACGTCACCAGCCACATTTGCGCAGTGCGCTAAACTGCAACGCACAGCCATATTCAACGAAAAGCAGGCTGAAAAAATTAGTGCTGAGCAGGTGATTGCTAGCCTGCTTCTGCGCAGGCAACTGCCGTCATGCGACTTTGCGCGTGCCAGTCAAACCTTCCACGACCAGATCTGAATGCTTGCGTGGAGTGCTGCAGGCATTGCTTAGAAAGCTTTGGCTGAACAAAACAATTTCCCCACTCAAGCTCCTAATCTGTTTGGCTGTGACCTTGAGTCTGTGGCGCCAACCAATAGCCTACAGTGATGCTGTTGATGCCTGGCCACTAGCAAGGTGGTTGTCGGGCTTCACTGCACAGCAGCATTACCCTTTCAGCAGTGTAGCAGCTGCACCATACCTTGCTGTCACCCAAGTTGTGAGTCATGCACTCGTAAGAGTGTGTGTACCAGATGCATGGTCGTCATGAGTTTGAGATGCGCAGTCTCCATACAGAAGTCAGATGTAGCGTATCAGTGGCCCCATTACCATCGGCTGGGCTTGCATCCACAACTTGTACTTCTGCCGCTCATCAGTGGTTGGTCTGAACCTCGTTTGCTGCTTCCCAAGTGCTGGCTGTCTCAATGTCAAGACGCACTGAACTTTTTGATACACTCCCAAGTTTGTTTGTGACAAGGTGCAATGGCTTGTGGGAGTACATAGCATAACGCTGCACCGCATGCGCATGCTGTGTACAAGGATGCCAGCTGTAAGCATTGACACTGGGTGCTTGGCTGCTGTTGTACTAACGGTTAGTCTCTGTCCTAGGAGAGACGACGTAAGCAACTGATGCAGTACTCAGACTCATGGCAGAGACTTATTGTCAATGCAGTTCGCAATATGTGTCAATAAATAGCAGCACTTGCTTGCCAACACACAGTACATGCAAAACCTAGCAGTAGGCAAGCGCTTCTAGATCTTCACCCTCTACTTGCAACCAAACAGCAGTGCTGCAGCATGCACCATGTGTTCAGCAATACGCAAGACACGTTCTGTGCAAGGATTAAGCTGACAACAGCAGACCTACCGGCACTTGGCACCAGTTGCCAATGAGGACTGTTGATGAATCAAGAGTGCTGCAGCCTCTAGCACGTCTCACGCAAACTGAACCAATGGGCGTTTCTTCAGCATGATTGCTATGTCCAGGCTATGCTTAATGACTGACTACAAATGTCGCAAATGGCCTGTCAGAATCCAACGAATATGGTGCATGCTGGATCAGCGCAAGTGCAGCAAACATACAGTTGGAACGTTATTTTTGTGAGCACAATTTGCTATGGCGCAAATCCATGGTGAAGCCATGCAATTAGCTGCCTGATAGTCAGGGGACGCCGCGACTACGCATTGCAATCAATCTAATGACTAAAATAAAGCTGCATTTATCGCCGCAGAAGCAACAGCACGCTTGCTTCAACACTATGTTGTACAGATGTAACCTAGTAAGGAATACATAAACAAGGCACACACATATGAATGAGATAACTTAAAATTAGGCTCACAAGTGCTCAGGCACAAAATTGCAATGAGGTCAAGTACTCTCTGCCAACAGGACACCAGTGCATTTGGCTTTTCCCTATCAGCTTCATATGCTTGACACCAAAGACCCCGTGTGCCTCAAAATTTGCGAGCTGTTAGCTTGTATAGTGATCAACGCTTAGAGCGTCTCAGGCTTTTCCAGGCCTTCTTGACCTTGATGTGCATGTCAGCACCCCAGAAGATACCTATAAACACCCACAAAAAATGAACAATGGGATAATCTTTTTGGTATTTTGTTGCTACATGCAATAAAACAGCAGGCAAGACTCGAGTGTTGCCTGACCTGATCTCAGGAGCAATGCGTTGAGGCAGGGCAAGAACATATGCCTTGCACGGCCATTAAGCAGTGAAATAACGCAGTGCTGCAAAGTAAGCAGCAATGTTGTTCTGATTTCATTCAATACGAGATGAAGTTCCACGATGCAAGCAGGCACCAGACCAATTTGCTCATGTACTAAATGGAATCATCAGAACGCCTAGTGGGCAACGAGCAAGCAAGATGGATTCAAAAGACTTAATTTCAGCACATTTTAGCACAATTCAGCACAGTCTCAAAAAAGCTACATTTGACGGCTAAGCTGCAACTGTGTGCTGTGTAATGTGCGCACAAGTAATTTGGCCTACCAGTGATCATGCACAGGAAGCCCAAGTAGGTGAAGACAATGGTGAAGAGCCAGCCTGTGAGGCTGAGGCACAGGATGCCGCCCAGGTGACGCTCTGAGTACTTGCAGTTAGGTTTGTACATAGAGCTGCTAGGCCCCGACCAGATGCCTGAATCTGTAGCAACACAAAATCAATTTGCTTAACCATGTTTGCTGGGGATTGCTCTATGTGGTGGCAACCATTGTCAAAAGGAACACTAGCACAGCACAGCACAGCACAGCACAGCACAGCGCAGCGCAGCGCAGCGCAGCACAGCACAGCACAGCAGGGCTTGTAGACGGAGCTACTAGGGCCTGACTAAATGCCTAAATCTGCAGCAACATCATATCACCTAACAATACAACACCTTGACAGCTTCACACCGCACAGCTGTGCCAACTGGGCAGCACCATTTGCGCTGCCAAGCAGTCCAAAAGCATTTCATAAAGGAACAGTACAGCATGGCACGGTGCGTCCAAGGGCAAAAGCAGCACTTCTCAAGAGCATGTGTACAACGCTTTGAGCAACCAGAGTGCAGTGGTAAACATGCTGCAGAAGCATAACAAGTATGTGCATCAATCCGGACTAAGTCTTGCCGCATCCAGTGCTCAGAGCAAATCAGACGGCTCAGCACATCCAAATCGTGCGGACGTTGGTCTTTGCAGGGTAGCATGCTAGCGTGTCAAACACGCTACAGAAGGAGATTGGCGACAGACCTTGCAAGACATGGCGAGTCAGGTCTGCCATAACCAAGGGCACAGCCAAGCTCACTAGGTACAGTGGGCCATACTTCTGCCAATGTGTCCCTCTGCAGAACATCACAACTTTTGCAGACACCACTCCTAAGCAAGAGCTAACATAGTAAAGGACGCATAACACTAAAAAGCTTGTAAAACAACACTCCTGTGCAAGAGGTAATATAGTAAAGGACGCAGAACACTAAAAAGCTTGTGAAACAACACTCCTGGACAGAACTACCACATTCAAAATAAGGCCCATGTGCATCTTACTTGATCCAAAGGTTCAATTAATGACAGAAAACTTGCCAAATCTTGACACGTAAGCATGCTGGTGATACTTGCAAAAACAGGTGCACTTGTGTATCATGTGTGATACATGCATGTTCTCACCCGGGCACTGCAATTTTGAAGGCAACATCTTGTGCAAACTTGGCAAGTGCAGCTGACACCTATGGCAGTTGAGATTTGGGCACTACTATTGATACATGCAGACACGGGTGCACTTGTGCACGACGCATTGATATATGCATGTCCTCACCCGCGCACTGCAGTTTTCCAGGCTACATATTGTGCAAGATTGGTAAGTGCGGCCAAAGTGAAGCCGAAGCTGATGCTGTGGGAGAAGGACTTTGCTCCTGCTGTAGCTGAGAGCCCAAGGAACCCAGCTAGCAGGAGAGGCCAACATCAGCTACCCACTGCAGAGTGACATCAAGCTTGTCAGCTGCAAAGCCAAAGTAAGCCAAAGTGATGGTAGCAGCACAGCAGGCGCGCAGTGCGATTGCACAATCAGCAGAAGTTCGCGCGAAGTGGTGCAGCTTACCGAGAGCGGGCAGAGAGAAAGCCAGAGTTGCTAAGGAAGCGATTACGCCTTTGTTGTCCGAAGGAGCATCGTCCGCCTCTTCTGGGATACCTCTGTATACACCTGGCTGGCTATACCAATCTTGTTGGTGCACGATCTCTCGGGCTGCGCTGCTGCCACCTGGAGCTGCGTGACACGTCAGGGAGTCATTTGATTCATCCTGAGCAGGCAGTAGCGGGTCGGTTGCGGGGTTCTCCACATCGTGTCGGGCCATGGTCCTGTGCCAGAGCTTCAGAGCAGCTAAGATTAAGAATGCTGCATTTATAGGACCAGTCGAACGGGCGAACACACTGGACTGTCGACGACACAAAGTGCACACGACGACACGAACGCTAAAGCGTTATACCCGAGCGTTTTGTCAAAGCGTTAAAGCTTAAACGCTTGCAAGCACTGATCGCTGCGATGGTCGAGAAGAACCCGTGGTGGCACAACGTATCCGGCCCATTTCTTGTCTGGCAAGGTCCCGTCGGCGTGAAAGAAGACGGCGGTGGCTGCACTAGAGGTCATGGCCGGGTTGGGAGCATGCTCGTGCATAGGGCGATCTGCAACAAGGATAAGGAAGGTGGGCCAACGCGACGTACCCTTATGCTCCTCTGTTCACCTTGGATATCAATGAGCTGCTGGCTCCTTGAGTTGGCAAGCCTACTTCATAATTTCGGTACTTGATCTGCGTGGTGACAAGTGATCCGTGCTTTGCAGCGGTTGTGAGGGCTGTCGATCAAGGTGAAAATGTCAACGAGGTGGAAGCGGCTGGCAACACTCCGCTACACAATGCAGCATACGAGGGGTGGATAGAGGGAGCTGAGCTGCTGCTGAGTCTTGGTGCCCAAACTGATGCCAGCAATAATGCTGGTGATAGGCCGTGGCACTGGGCTAGGAACATGGGTCATGATGACATGATGAGTATGCTTGAGCAGGTACAGGAGAAATGGATGTCTGTGTGTCAATTTTGACTGGCTCACTGCATGAATACCCAACCTTGCAGGTGCATTTCCTTGCAAGGATGCGACTTATGATTTCCTCTGTGCAGAATGGTGCAAGCACTGACCAAGGCAAGGTCCTGGTCTCAGATCACATACCAAAAGTGAAGGTGAGCATCCCTTTACATGGGACACTATCTCTGCAGAATGCAATGATATTTGGCTTTGTCAGACTCAACCTGAGCCCCTCAGCATTGCATCTTGAGTTGAAATGGCTTCTGCTTGCTCAGGATTTTTTCCAAAAGGATTGCTGGAGGCATCACCCAAAGCCATATGCAGACTACATGGATCTCAAGAAGAGACAGGATGAAGAGCTGGCAGCCTCCAAGAAAAAGCTGATTCCAGGCTTGGCATGATGCACCACATTGCATTAAATGCAATATGAGCATCAATTTGATAAGCCTGCCGCAACTGTTGGAAATACTGAGCTTGGCTGAAGGGCTCCCCATCAGCTGAATGCCAAATGCAATGGACCTGTCTTTTTAGACTGAATCATGCACGTCACAATGTTTGGCTGATATTGCGAGTATTGAACGCACCAGGCAGCCTTGCATTTGAGGCGACTGTCATCTCGTATTAAACAACATGTTCAGGATGAGCAGCTCTGCAAGTCATAAAATACACAGCCAAAACGGTATTTAGTTGAACACAACTGTGTACTAATCTGCTTGCACAATCAGACATGCTGTATTACGTGTTGCCCAACAGCGTAACATGTACTCAGGTCACCAGCCAGACTGTCAACGACCAGATGGCTGGCCAGCTATTAATCCACATGGCAAACTCATCATAGTCATGTCTCAGGGCATGCTCAGTCTGAGTGGACTAGACATCTGAAGCAAGGTGTGCTCATGCTTTTGCTGGGACTGTTGTTGGAGCTGCAGGTGCTGCCCCTGCTTTTGCTCCTGCTCTTGGTGGGGTGCCTGGCCTATTGCCAGCACCAGTCACTGCAAACTTCTGCTTCTTTTCTGCTGGTTTCAATATCTGCAACATCAAACATCACATTTGCTCATCAACCCAGTGAGGTGTTGCATGTCAAAAGGATGACCAGATTGCCGTTAAGCATGGATGCTGTACTGGCAAACAGACCGGTACTAGAATATCACAACACAGGCACAGAATGCCAACAATCCAAAGGTCATCAAATTGATTGTCCCAGTAAGCAAAGAGAGCAGGCATGCATGTTCGAGAGATCATCAAATTGGTTGTCCCAACAAGAAAAGAGAGTAGGCATGCATGTTCAAAGATGACCATAAAGATGATCGCTTGGTAAGGAAAACATATTGCTAAGGGTGTGGAGACACTGCAGATGGTGTGTGGCATGCCTGTGCCAGTCAGACTCATTGCATTGCAATCAAATCCATCAGCAAGTTGTCTTCAACACAGCTCGCATTCATGCCGCAGCAAGCAGATGAGAAGTGCAGCTTATACAGCATAGGGAGGGCAATGTATACCTGGAAAGAGCACATGAGGGTCTCATCAACACTCATCATTGCTCCGGCATTGTCAAACTCCCCACAGTAGTTGGGCGCTGAAAATATTGTGACAAGCTGCCGCTTGGCAAAGAACTCATAGCCATCCTCGACCACCTGCAACGCACAGCAAATACACTCAATGAAAGACAGGAGCTGCAATTGCCGGACTGCAGTGTACACGAGTAGTCATGCTTCAATAAGGTCCAATAAGGCTCAGAGCTGCAATGAAGCATGCCTAGCCATGCCATTCGCTTGTTTGACACTGAGCTGCTATATGTTGCAGACAAGATATCCATACAGATCAATGTGCAATAACATGCCAGTGTTGTCATGACGGCTGAAATGACACAGCATTGCAGCAGATTCAGATGATGGGGCTGGAAGCGCTAGAAATCCAGGCTGGCTCTGCAATGACAGTCGCATTGTTGTACAAAGTCAGCCATTGCATTGCTCTCCATTGATTACTCAAAGTGAATGCTTAAAGCAGTCTGAAATACCGACCTGATGCGCACGGCAGACCAGGTCTAGATCATGCTTGGTGAGGAAGTCTGACACACTGTCTGGGCCAAAGGTGTATGACACCCCTCTGTCATTTTCACCCCAGCCCTGAATGTCCTTGTCAGGGTCTGCCCAAAGCAAGTCACACAGCAGGCCTGTATCTGGCACGTCTGTGGGTCTGGGAATGCGCTTGATCTGTTCTAGGGACTTCAACTCTGGTGACAAACCTCCATGCATGCAGAGGATCTGCACAGACAGCTGAGACTTGATTGCAAGAGTTGCTGACCAAGTCCGCTCTTGGGGTTATACAGTTGTGAACGCGTTCAAACTGTTCAGCAGACTTGAACTCTGGTGGCAAACATCCATGCACACAGAGAGTCCGCCACACTCAAAACTTGATTGCAAGAATGGCCCACGCAATACAGTTCAACCCATTCACAACTCTGCACATGATGAAGCTGCACCACATGCTGTTACAGTCATGACTGCTTGCACACCTAGTGATCATGCCTTTGTTGATGACAGCCAATCAATGAACAGCAAGGCTGCGACAGATGAAAGGCTGCAATAGTCTGGTATGTACAGGCTGTAGACAGTGAATTGAAAAGAATTGAGTGGTCGAGAATGCGCACCTTCTCATCAACCAAAGCAGCGACTGGCAAACAGTTGAAGCAGTCTGTGAAAGTCTTCCATAGGCGAATGTTATACCGCCGTTTGCACTCGTCATAGAACCCATAAATTCTGTTGATGGACGCACACTCATGGTTTCCTCTCAACAGAAAGAAGTTCTCAGGGTACTTGACCTGCATACATTCGTGTGTCTCACATGCTTTGTTCAGCAATGCTGCCTAGAGTGCCTGAGTTCAAAAGCGTCTCTGATTCATAGGGTAAGTTCAGGCATATACACATGCAGCCCTGTTCATCACGGCATGAACGCGGCATTTGACACATGAGATTCTCACACTTGCTCATAGCAACGGAGCATTGACAAGAGACACATTGTCTGCATGCTTCAAGTACAGAGTGCAACAACTCTTGAGACTTGGCTCCGCAGCCTGAGGTCTCCCATGTGGCAGCTGCAGAGCGCTGGTCCCAGTACAAGACAGTACTGACATGTACCTTGTATGCAAGCAGCAAGCAGATGGTTTCCAGACTCTGCTTGCCACGGTCAACATAGTCCCCCAAGAACAGATAGTTGGCCTCAGGAGGAAAGCCCCCATACTCAAATAATCGCAGCAAGTCTGAGTATTGACCGTGAATGTCACCTAAATAAGAGAAATCAAGTTGACGCAAAGTCGTTATAGGGAGCATAGGCCGGCAAAAACGCGTTTCTTTACCGCAAATCTTGATAGGGGCTTCGAGCTCGAGCAGGTTGGGCTGACTCATGAAAATCTCTTTCGCTGTCAAACATAGCTGTCGTATCTCCTGCTCGGTCAGTTGTACTTGCTTGCCTGGCCTGCCGTTTCTGACGTCCAACAGTCGATCGATTATATCGTCCAAGATTGCTTCCTCCTGCAACACACATGTGCTCTTGACCCTTGGCTGCAATGAGTGCTGTGCCTGCCGATGCATCACTGTAGCCTTGCATGCAGCCTGAAGCCTAGCACACTCACCATTGTCTATATACAAGAGCCCTTGAGGCTGCAAAAGCCCTGTAAGGTCAACAAAGCTATTGCAGCCTGCAAGGCTGGTTCATATTCGATGAGCCTTCAGTAACAGACATGCACAGTTGATGGCAACGCTTGCGGGTGTATTAATCGATCTGATGGTCGCTGGCGCAATAGAGGAACAGCACTCTATTGTGTTCCTGCAAAGTTCCTGCGTGCGTGCTACCAATTGCGTCATGTGTAACTACGGTTATTGACTACGGTAACGGTATAACGGTTTCATTCATGCCTTCCCTCGTGCTGTATTACATGCATTTAGTATCCCTTGAGGGAAACTTGACCTGCACCACAAGACGCTGTCATCATGCCAAGGGCCTGTGCATGAGACGTAGCGCACAGCTTGTTGCAAGCCTACCTTCCGAGACACACCACAATGTCATGCTTGCACATGCGTGAGACAGCATTTGCTGCCTGACAAGACTCGCTGTTCGCTTTAAATCTAACTCAATGTCTGTCAAGATTTGAGCCCGGCAAGATGAGGTGATCAGTCCTGTGTGCTTATTCCTATTGGCAGATGCAAATTCATGGATGCTAAATACTGCCTAATCTGATCACTAATAACACAACTTGCAAAGTTCAAGTACATGACACAACACCTCATGCACACATGCAAACGGCTTGAGTTAATCATGATGTATCTAAGGTTTTGGGCATGCAAACTCTCATCAGATGAGATCATTAGAATTTTCGTCCTGTTTGGGGCCTATTTCCTGCATAGCATCTGATATCGAAGCGGTTGTGCAGGAACATAACTGCCGTAGTGGATCACAGCTGTTCTGGCAATGGTACATGTGCTATGTACATACTGGTACATGGTTGGCATGGTAGATGGATGTACAGACTAACTCAATCTGTATGCAGCCTTGCGAGTGCTGCAGACCATACTTACAAATGGTTGGCTGTGAAAAGCGCCAGTGAGAGTCAAGTCACAGCATTGATGTGCAGGCTGCCTCAAATTGAAATAAGGGAACAGGGCGTCTTTGCATCGTGCTCAATGATTACTCTCGCCTGCCCCTTGGTTTGCGTCGAGTCTTCACCTGCCCAGAAGTCTCCAAATCATTGCTCTTATGCTGTCCATTCATCAAGCCTGTAGAAATGCAAATAAAGTCTGGTGTGAAAGGTGACCCTTTGTTATCGGAACACTCAAGAAATTATCGTCTTGGTGTAAAGACACTGCACTTGGGCACTAATGACTGCATTCTGACTGCAGTGGTACCTCTGAGTGAGGGCACACCATGATAGGGACATGTTTTGTGTGACCAAAGCAGTTGTTCGAAACAACCATCATTGTGAGCAGCACCAGAACTGTGTACAACAGTGCTGTCTTAAAGACCCTTTGACATGCTTGACTCTTGGGCAATGCACAGACTGACATGTCAACACATTGAAAATGAGGAACAACAGGACACAACTCACTAGGGTCTGGCACTGCATTGCTAGTGTGCTGTTGTGACTGCCGACTGCCGCTGTGTTCACTTGCTTGTGCTGCTCCTGTTGCAGCCAAATCCTGAGCTGTGCCCTGATCTTGACTTTGTACATCCAAGTTGGCAAGTCTAGTCCGAACTGCAGCCTCTGCATCAGCAGGAGCAATTGAGGGTGACTGAGTGGTGTCATGCTTGAAGCAGCAATGGTTGGGGTGATGTTGATCTACAAAGAACGTGCACTGACAGCTGCCATTGTTGTAAGGCAATGACAAGCGTTCAAGCACACCACAGTTGAATCGAGAGGAAGGCATCAGCAGTTGAAGGTGACTGCATGGTGGCATGCTTGAAGAAGCAATGGTTTGGCTGCTGTGAAGCTGCACATGAACTTGCACTGAAAGCTGCACATGAATTTGCACAAGAAGCTGCAAGAAGCTGCCCTTTGATGTCAGGCAATGGAACGCTGACATGCCGCTCAGCCATAATCTGTGCACTCACCAACACTGACTACGATAAACGAAGACAAATAAAGCAGATATGACAAGCAGCGGCAATGGCAAGCGCTCAGGAACAAAATCCACAGCTGGACAGGAATGATGCCAACAGCTGCCTAGCAAAGGCTGTACCTGAGCTTGAAGAAGTACCAATGGCACCAGCAGGGGAGGTGTTGGGCTGCACCACAGGGTCAGCATGTGACAGGCTGACTGCTGGCACTGCTCGTGGACCCTGCAACCATACCACAAACATGTTGCTCTTGTACAAGCTGACTCTGACGCTGATGAATGTATGATCGAATGACTGACTGACTCACTGTATGAATGTATAAATGGGCAATTGAGTAAATGCATGACCCTGATCAAGCAGTATGAATATGTACAGTTCAGCACGCGTATCTGCAGCAAGGGCATGTCAGCCAGATGCTGCGTAACATCAAGCAAAGCCAACACAAGCCTTACACCAAAAGACACAATTGGAAGGCCTCAGATGGAGCATAGTGTCCCTTCTCTGCTTGCATGACAATTGTAATGCGGTGCGAAGCAGAGCCCACCTGACTTTGACTCTGAGCGGCGGCTAGAATGACATCCAGCGCTTTCTGAGACTCGGTAATGCACTCAGAGAAGGCAGTCACCCAGGTCTGTACGTCCTCTTGAGACCACAGCTCATGCAGCAGGTCCTTGTGCCTGTCCATCTCCCGGAATTGTGACTGAGAGCTGTCCCGCATGTCAGTGCCAATGGACACATATTCCTGTAGCAGAGCAAGCTAGTCAAGACAATTGCATATATTGGTGCTTGCTGCTTGCATGAAAGATGCACACCTGGAATATGGGTAGTTTCTGCGCCTGCCAGGCAATGGAAAGCAGACAGAGAATGTAAAATCAACGTGGATATTAGCCTGAAATTGCATTTCTGGTGATACAGTTGGGGTTGCTGGTTACTGGCATTGCCAAGGGCTTCCTTGCTAGCCGCTATCATTTGCAACTGCTCAAACAGCGCTTGCAGGGAAGAAGCGCAGTCTTTCCCATGTTTTCCTTGAGCTTTTTCTGGTGGTCTGGCTGATGTTGCTGGTTCTTGGCTGGGTCCTCCTTACTGGCCTCACAAATTTTGATGATGTTCCTTGACATAAATTGCAAACAATCAAGTGCCTCAGCAAAACATTGGACAGATCTGAAGCTGTCTGAGTGTAGTGCTGTCTACCTTGAGCTTCTTTTGATGGTCCAGCTGATGCTGTTGGTTCTTGGCTAGGTCCTCCTTACTGGCCTCTATCATTTGTAGGTCACGCCCTGTCTTGATGGCTCTTGACATTTTCTGAGCGACATCCTCTGCCTTTGGACCCAGCTGCAAACCACAGCAAGAGTTCTTGGCGAGATCCCTGACAAGATCAGCAGATGCTGGAGGTGATAGCAGATGTTTGCTTTCAGCCTCTGCACTCCTGCTTGTACAAGCAGTGGGAAGGATGCAATGCCTTTGCACAGATCACAGAGAGCTGCAATGCAGCAGGTGATTACTGACGTGTCACCAAATTTGACTTGACGCTGTGATAATCAGCTACAGTACAGACAGTCTGTATGACCTTACACTGGGTCTTTAGTAGAGCACTGGGTCTTTGATAGAGTTTGAATGGTGTCCTGTGGCCCCGCTGTTGGGTCTATTGAGGGACGATAGTGCAGACAGTATACAGTATCACTGCAACAAGCACATTGCTGATGCTGGGGGGCAACAGGACATGCAATGGGTAGCAAAGCCCAGCAAAGACAGCAGTTGAGACAGATCCTTATGCCCTCATGTATGTTGCGCACCAAGAGGATGCGGCTTAGACTCTGCAGTGATCGAAATGCGTATGCTGAGAATGGCAAGCTGTCTCGAGATGCAGCACACCTCTCGCAGAGTGATGAGCTGTGAGTGCAGAACTCGCTCCAAATTAGTCAAGAAGTACTGGGCAGCTTCAGACAGCTGCTCCCGGGTGAGGCCCTGGGCTTGCCAACCAGAGGGGCCCTTCTGAGTGCCCTGGCTGCTCATCATGCTGTCTCTGAGGGCATGCAGGCAGTCCAACTGCTCTGCTGTAGCATGCTGAGTGAAGCCGTTGGTGTGGGCTGCTTGCTGCAAGCAATGGCAGAAGCAGTAAAAAAGCATGCAAGGTAGCTTTCAGTGAGACAGTCAGGCAGTTCAGCCAGAGGAACTCTTCTGAGAGCCCTGGGTGCTGAGCATGCTGTCTCTGAGGGCATGGAGGCAGTCCAGCTGTTCTGAAGTGGCATGTTGAGTGAAGCCATTGGTTTGAGCCACCTGCTGCAAGTAATGACAGAAGTAGTAAGAAAAGCATGCAAAGTAGCGTTCAGTGAGACAGGCAGGCAGTTCACCCAGAGGGACTCTTCTGAGAGCCCTTGGTGCTGAGCATGCTGTCTCTGAGGGCATAGAGACAGTCCAGCTGTTCTGGTGCGGCACGTTGAGTGAAGCCATTGGTGTGAGCCGCTTGCTGCAAGCTGGCAGGAGAAGTGGCCAGTGAAGTATTGGCTGTGACTGTGTCTCGTTGTTGCTGTTGACATTTTTCTGCTGTTGTAACACTAAAGTCTGACATACTGCTGCTCTTGTCAGGCAGAAGACTGACATATACATACTGACGACAGCACTCTCACATGCAATCACTAATTGCTATCAGAGCTAAATGATGCTAGCACAAAGCTGAGGCTGCCATAAGCATGCACATGCTGCCAGCAATAAGCGGCTTGCCGCATGAAGGTGAGCACTGGTGCGCTGACTTGCGTGTCTAACAGCACAAGAACCATGACAGGTTCAGAACTACACCTTGTGTGCAGCACGCATCTGGTCTTCAAGCTGCCGCGCTTGCTGCCTCAGCACTTCCAACACCTGCTCACATTCCTGCAGCCAGGCCAGACCGTATCACTCACATGTAGACAAGACAGCACAAGGTTGAATTCACGCAGTCAGAACAAACTATATATCTCACACCCAACCACAGCAGCACAGCCTTACATTTCTGCAGGGTTTGATGGTATGACTAGTTTCAGACTCATACAAGACAGCAGGAATCATTCATCTGCGTGCAAGAGTTGACTTGTCACAGTGATGCAGGACCAAGCTATATTATGAGTAGGCCTTATTATCCATGCATTGCCGCCTTACAGCTAAGAATACAGCGCAATGTCAGGGAGAGCACATCTTCTGCAGAGTGAAAAGATCGCACGATGCAAAGGCACACCTGAATCTTGCTCCTCATGTTTGCCAGCTCCTGCGCAGTGACATCATCCCCTCTAGGCTTGTCACCATTGTCAGCTGTGCTCTGCAAACGCAAAGACAACTTCTGCAAACAGACAACAAATGAGCAAGAAACCTGCAGTAATGACGCATGCATGCACACACGCACTGCATTGAGCAAAGGTAACACCACTAATGACCGCAGGCTCGGCTGTGGTTGAGAATGCTCAAGTGTGAACGACATCTTTATGTTGCTAATCAGATAACAAGTAGTCAACGCTGCTGAGGAGGCAATGTTCCCGAGACCTTTTGAAATTTGAGCAGTGCCGTGTTCATGAGTGACAGACATGAGCTGTTGAGAATCATGTGAGAAAAACTGTGGGCTGCAAGGGGTAAACACACCTGAGAGGTGCCGGCTAGGTCCTCCAAAAGCAGGTCCAGTGCTTGCACAACATGTCCAGCCGCTGTAAATTCTTTCAAGGGAGCTGGCTTGTCTTGGCAGAAGAGCCACAAATGCTCCTTAGACAACTCAAAAGCCTTCAGTGCACGGTCCAAGTAGTCCCTACCAGAAGCATCAGGGTCAGAATAGTGAAACAACATCTGGTTACACATACACCCAGTGAATCACTACACTCTTCATTCCAGTGATTGATGCTGTAAAATACTTGCGTATTGAGTATTACCTAATGGCCCCAACATATTGCGTATTTCAAGATTTGCACTGCATCTCAGTGATTCATACTCTGAAATACTGCGCATTGCGTATTACGTATGGTGATCCACTGCATATACCTGTTGAAACTGTTTGAATGGACAGCTAGCAAGCCTTCAGCGCACGGTCCAATTAGTCCGTGTCAAAAAGGCATGAGCATCAATTTAGTGCAACAACCCTGAAGTGTGTGTAGACTTGTTCAGCTGACTGCGCTCTGCCAGATTGCTCGTGTGAAGGAAAGTGTCTTATCAAAGACAATCGTGTGTATACCACAGGGCACATTGCATACAAGATGCTGATCACAACAACGGTAGAAGTCCCACACAGGCGTCCAGCAAACCCTGGGCAAGCAGGAATTGAAGCCGCTGTTGCTCGCTTCCGCAGCCGACACATCACATCATATCCTTGCCAGAACTGACACAGCCGCTGTGCCATCACTGCATAATGGAAGCAAATTGACATGCTCCATCACACCAGGGAACAACCTGTTTTGACCGGGCCAAAGTAGCAGTTACTGAGAGCGAAGCGAGCCTGGTCTGAGCAGATCTGAGCATGTGTTTCAAGCAAGCTGTTGACTGTGCAAGTTGTTCAGTGTGAACAGTTCATTTGTTTGATTATAAGTGTGTGCTAGACAGGCTCAGCAGGCCCAGCTAGGTACGTACTGGAGCACCCAACTGTCTCTAACCAGGCTGGTCCTGTGCTATTCCTAATGGGTGGATCAAAGCTTAATTGAAGGCTGATGGAGCTTGTGTGATGAGACCCTTTCCCATGCAGATTTCACTGCTCTCACTGATCTGACCATTGTACGTATGGATCCAAACATGTTTACAATGCAAGCTTCTGACTATGCAGCTGTCTCAGTATAAATCGCAACTTACTTGGAGGCTGATGGAGCTTGTGTGCTGGGACCCTTCCCACGCACAACTCACTGCTCTCACTGATCTGACCATGAAGGTGTAGCTGTGAGCATGTTTACAAAGCAGGCTTCTGACTGTGCAGCTGTCTCAGTATGAATCACAACTCACTTGGAGGCTGATGGAGCTTGTGTGCTTAGGCCCTTCCCCATGCAAAACTCACTGCTCTCACTGATCTGACCATGGGATTGCAGCTCTGAAAGCATGCTTACAAAGCAGGCTTCTGACTGTGCAGCTGTCTTTAGATTACAACTTACTTGGAGGCTGATGGAGCTTGTGTGCTTAGGCCCTTCCCCATGTTGTCAAGATCTTGTGCCTGTGCAGCAGCCCTATCCGGCACATCTGAGCTGAATGAGTGGTCACTGCTGCCACTGCTGATAGGCTCATTGTCCAGAAGCAGTCTGACAGCAGCAGCAAGCAGCGTCTGTGCTCTCTGCTGTGTGCTGTCTTTGCTACTGTTGGCAGAGGCAGGAAGCAGCTTGGTCAGTTGGACAATGGAAGTCAGCAGTGCATCTAAGGTGTTGCGTCGAGTGAAGTCAGGCTTGGCAGTGGTCAGCAGGGTTGCAAAGTGACTGAGGTCTGATCTTGTGGGGAATGGGGGTTCCAGACAGCGCTGTACAGTGATCTCGAAAGCTTGGCTGAGAACCAGGACCTGCAGTGGTTTGGCGTTTTTGGAGACGACTCACGTATGCATGGCATTGCAACGATGCTGTACATGTTGCAAAAAGACTCACATCTCCAAAGGTGCAGCTGCTATCGCCATCAATGAAGGTGTTGCTGTCTTTATCTTCAACCTGCAGAAGGCAGAGCTGATCACAGCCTGCGCACCAAGCAAAAGCAAGTTCTTGCCTTTGGAGTCAAATCTCGCCTGCTGCTGCCAATGCCTCCACTGCTTGACGCGGTCAGCGCTTGTACGAAATGTAGTCTGGCTGGCAGCGTTTTCAAGATCAGTGATCCCTTCTGCAATGCCCAGCTGCTTCGCACTGGCAGGAACGGCGGGGTTGAAACTTGTCATGCTGCCTTTTCTGGAATGTTTTCCCGCAGGCTGGAAACCGTCATCATCTACGGTGTCACTCTCACTAGCATGCGCAGGCTGAACTGCCGGAGTGTGGACAGCCTCCTCTGTGCCTGACGGAGGCAATGCAGGCGGTGCAGCCTTCTTGCTTTTCTTCGATTTCTTCTTTTTGTTCGCAGACGTAGATGATTGTTGCGATTCACCCTCCAGAAGCGCAAAGCTGTTGACGAAAGAAGCCATCACACCCAAGTCACGACGAGCAGGCGGAGCGGCAACAAAAGTCAAGCTCCGTCAGTATGCAGCTTTCCTTTTCGATGGACCTTCGTGCGATTTTATGCTCCAAGGCCTTGCACCGCTCCAGTCACAGGGCAATGGTACATGCATAGCTAGGAGTCGGGCAGCATGGGCTGCGTGTGTGCGAGGCCAACGGGACTAGGCTATGAACGTGGAGTTCATGCCAACCAGGTCGTCCGGCACAGAGCGCATACACTCATTGCTGTGCATACGCACGCAATCGTTGACTGGATCGCTGCAGATCAGCTTGCGGCGGCGTCTCGCGAGGTGCTATGCGTCCTGCGGAAAGGGCAGCCTGAGGCATGGGGCCCCGCTGCCTTTTCGCCAGCCCCATCTCCTGTAACGTCAAACCAGTCGCTTTTCAGAATTGCAGATACGGCCCCAGAAGGGCGCATCATCATAGACGAACCGCTGGTGTTTGGCTCGGTTCGCCTATCGCCTCTACTTTGGTCAGCATCGACAGGCCCCCGGCTGGCAAGCCTAAACTGAACTATGTCGGCAGCAGGGCTTCAGGTGCTTATTCCATCTGCGTAGCACTCATGTATGGTCGCTGCGCTTCATATTTGCCAGAGTCAGCCACTGCTGACTTGCTGATCACTACCCGTTCACCCTCTTGTAGAGGTGGCAGCGGCAGCGAGGGATGGCATGTGCGCAGACAAAGCTTCTTGGCAGATGACGGTCGATGACAAGGTCACCGCCCCTGCACTCACCAAGCAAGACGAAGTCTTCGAAGCTGCTGGTTGCCAGTTTGTTTGGGGAATGGAAGGCTTAACAGTGGAAGACCTAAATGCTTTGTTCCGAAATGTAAGCTACTTGCTGCAATCTCATGAAGCAAATCTGGCAATCAGCTCAGGGTTACAACTGCACCAACTTTAGGTGGAATCACAGCTGGTCAAGACCAGCTCAACTGCATGAGCGCAAGCATGGCCTCAGAAAAGCTTCTGGCTGCACAGTGGTGGTACTTGAGCAGAATTATCTGGCAGACCATGCATTAAGATATTAAACAAATGCAGATAAAATATAGTCCAACAGAGCTAATGCTGTCTTTGCATCTGCTGCATTGTCTGCCACAAACCTTTGAAGCTGCTGCTATTGTTGCGCCAAAAGGTTATCTCAGGCTGTCGGCCAAGATCAACTGTGGGCTCACCCTCTCTGAGCCAAAGCACCTGCTTGCAATCAGACCTGCCCTGTCTGCAATAAGGTCTCAACACATCTGCAGCTAGCAGTAGGACTAACGCTTCATCCGCATTTGCTTCATTGTCTGCCACATACTTTTGAAGCTGCTGCCACTGTTCAGCCAAAAGCTTTCTGAGGCCATTGTCCAAGGCCAAAGCCAGCTATTTTGCCATGCTTTTTATGCTGCGTAATCTCCTCTCAATTGGATTGCCTTGTCTGTCAACATGTGGGCTTCTCCCAGAATTACTCCACGTGCCTGCAGCTAGCAGCAGGACTAAAGCTTCATCTGCGTATGCTGCAGTGTCTGCCACAGACTTCTGCTGCCACTGTTTAGCCAAAAGCCTGTCTGAGGCCACTGGGCTGGGCACAGACCAGCTGTGTTTACATCAATTTTTGTGCTGTGACTTTCCTATGAATGCTGTGAGTCTAGCTCCCAGTTAGAATCGCTGTGCCTGCAAACAGGTCGGCTTCCCTCAGAGAGATCCTACGCGCCTGCAGCTAGCCTTGGACAACAGCCATTCAGTGCTTTGGATACGAAGCGTGAAGCGCAGCCGATGGGCCAAACAAGGCCAACTGCTGGGGTTTGCGCGTGCCACTAGCGATGGTGCATTGTCAGCAACCATCTGGGATGTTGCGGTGAGTGACTTGCTCTGCCATGCTTGGCTAAGATGACACCCTGAAATGTTTGACTGAAGCCAAGCACACATGCAGCAAAAGCGTCCCCAGCTGTTTCTACACGCGATTTGAGCGTGAGCCTGTGAACACACAATTTGCTTTGGCAGCAAGCAGTGTTGCTGCTCATCAACATCTTGCTGCTGCCATGCATTCCGACTATCATTTGCTTGCAGCACCTGTTTTTTGCCAGCAAAGCGTAAGTCCAATGCATCTGTGCTCATGAGTCTGATCATGTGTACGTCACATCTGTTGAGTTCAAAAGTGGTGACAATGCGATTGCAATGCCAGTAGAGGTCATTTGCAGTTCTGCATGATGCCAGCAAACAGCAGGTCCAATGCACCCGCGCTGTTGTGTTTGATCATGTGTATGCATTGCAACAGGTGGATACTGCATGGCACTGAAGCAACTGCAGTGCCAGTAGCAATCACTGGCAGCTTTGCATAATGCCAGCCAACAGCAGCAGGGCTGACACATCTCTGCTGTTGTGTCTGATCATGTGTATGCACTGCAACAGGTGAATCCTGCGTGGCAACGAAGTGGTCTTGGAAGAGGCTTGGTTGAGCGTCTGACAGCAAAACTTGTCAATGAGGAGATAACCATCATCTCTCTGTATGCTGAGCCCAATGTTGTTGATCTGTACAATAGGCTTGGATTTGTTGCAAGTCCTGAGGGAATAAAGGGCATGGCTTTCCAGAAAAATAGCAAACCTGGAAAGGCTTTAGTTGAGCAGGCAGCTACAACTGCAGCTGTTGCTGCCTGAGTTGGGCCTGGGGGATTCTGCTTGTGATTTGCGTGAGTGTTGACCATCTGTGCATTTTGGAGTGACATTGGCATATACGGCGTGTGAGTTGCTGTTCCTAGCACCCATATATCACTGCTCCTGGCTCTGTGAAAACTCTGAGACGATTTTGATCTGAGTCGCTTTACTTCTGAGTGTTTTTGCGATGATGCATGTTTCGAGACAGGTTGTTCCTCCTCCACGTGCCTCACTGGCTTGATTGTCCAAGCAATATATGATCAAAATCACAGGCTTTTGCATTTGAATGCACAGCATACACTCCTTACTGTGGACAGTGTGTTTTCTTGTCGTCGTGTAGATGTAGGTGCAAGTCAAGCACTTGTGTATTTTTGAAAGCATGGTGTACCATCTGGTTGTGCGAAGTTCGAATACAGGCAGTCAACAGCATGAGTGAGTAGATGCCTGGTGTCCGATTGTGGTTTCAGGCATTCATGTTGCCGTTATCAATACCATGAAAGGCATACATAGAGCATTGAGTTTGGCAAGCTGCTTGCTCATACACCGCTGAGTCACTTCTTGCAGAATCTCAGTCAACACTCTTTGTACGCCTTGCAGCAAATCAGTAAGTCTGGGGACACCGAGGGCAAATGTTTATTTGAAACTTAAGAGCTGTATGTATCACATGTGCCATCTTACTTGTCAACATCAAAAGGTGCTTGTGCAGCACACAGCTACAACAAGTGTCACATTATGGTAGAGCAAATGGGCCGGAATAATCCATCACAGAGCAACTAGGCAGGGCCTTTGCAATGCAAAGTCCATCGAGCGCATTGTCAAGCAGTGATTGTGTCCTGTGGCTGCACTGTAAATGCAACATCGATGGATCAGCTGATGATAGCTATTACGGCTGAATGCCAGTGTTTGGACGGATGATTGGTCGCACCATCGCAGATGTCAAAGATATGCCTGGAGGCCCTGTCCTGAGGTGGCCATTGTGCTGCTGCATCTGGCCAATGCAAGTCGCCTGTCAGACATGACAGCCATCACAGGGCATACACACCACAAATGCAGGCTACAGCTGCTCAGAAAGCCATGAGAATTGACTGATGGATCAATGTTGGACATGAATGATGCTGTGTAAGTATAGGACGCTGAGTACAGGAGGCTTCAAAGCTGTCAAGCTTGCAACACCCTGACAGCTGCTGCTGAAGTGGCGTCGTCTTGTTGAGCTTTCCTGCAATCATAACTAAGCAGATCAGTAGCGTATATGTGCTGGACACCAAACATACATCAGGCTTATTGTGCCCACACTTTTTGACTTGTGCAAAGCAGTACCTTGTCAAAGCCACACAAGCAAACACTGTTCTTGGGACACAGACCTCCTGTGTCACTGAGGTTTAGCCTGCATGCCAAAGACTGAAGTATGAACAAATTTGCCACCAATGCTGGAATGGCTATTGCAATGGCCAATGCACTGCGCATGCCACTTTCGCATTTTGCTTGATGGCGCATACCTTCCACAGGATCTGATCTACCCTGCCAGGACCTGCAAAGCCTGGCAGCTGCCCTACAACCTGATATGCATGCCGCAAATAGAACTTTTGTGCAGCCTTATTGTCAACATCTGTCAGCACAAAGCAGCCTCCTGGAGTATTGCTGCAGGCTTTTTCAAAGGCAGCAAGCAGGAGAGCACCAAGTCCCTTGCTTTGCTGTGAGGGCTCAACGACGATGAGTCGCATGTAGGCGCCTATGACGAAAGTGCCTGAGTGCAGGAACCAGCAAAGCCCCAACATCTTCCCACTTTGATATGCTGCCAGTAAGCCATCTTCCTCGGACAAAGCGCGTCGCCAGCGTTCTGAAAGTTGAAGTGGATCGTTTTGCGGGCTGAAGAACGGCAAGTGGGCTACAGCTGCGGCAAAGTCTTCCAGATCGCTTGCCGTCGGTTGCTGAACAGTATAGCCTGACATGCTTGCAAGTCTCGCGTGACGTTAGCAAGCGCCAGCGCTCATGCTTTGCCTACTAGATGTAAAATTGCGTGGTTTTCCCAAATGCACGTCAGGCGAGAAACCTCGTTGGCGTCGTCCAGCATCTTCGTATGGGTAGCGCATCGGCTCAAAGAGGTCGCTCGAGTAACCCCAATCTTGCCTCGCAACTCGAGTCAGTCAGCAACACAGCAGATTTGACAAGAAGGTATTCGCACTGTTGTCAGGCCATCGCTACAGATCTCAAGTACATTGTCTATTGCAGAGGAAGTTGATCAACAGTGGAGGCGATGGTCATGCTCATATGACCACAGATGGCAACATGGACCAGTACTTGTTCTGGGATTGTACTAGCCTGTGACAACCAGACTTATGCGTACTTAGCAGTACTGATCCTGCAGCTTTCTTGCAAGGAAGACTACTATCGTTAAAGCTCCAATTTGCCTTGCCAACTTTGTTCTGACCCACTGCTGGAGGTGCATGATATGATTTATCAATGACTACAAGGTGACTGATAAATCACAAGACCTGATCGGGTCAACGCAGCTTGGCTATGCCTCTCGTTCTAACTGTGCCTGTTCACGTCGCGCACGTCACCGTTGCACGACAAGGCGCAAATGCAGGCGTCAATTTTGCATGGCCAAGGCGCGCATCATGCTTGCCGTCATGCACTTGCCTCTCCCGGTGCCCCAAATGCAAGTCGTTCAAGTAGAACTAGCAGGCCGCAACGAACCGTGCGGCAATGCACGCGAATGGCAGCTGAAGGTGAGCTGTTCAAGCAGAAAGCATACGGCGTGTTTGTACAACACGTTTGACACGCGACAAGAAGGACGTATCGCTTCACACACGATCACTGTTGCTGTGTAGCGTCTAAATACTGCAGAGTTTTACAGCCAAAAGAGATGCAGCAAATGCAAAATCACTTCTTTTTGCAGGCACAGATGACAGCGACTTCGACAAGCGATTAGACGCACTGAAAAAAGGCAAGGGCGCAACACCATATGGTAAAAGCAGATCAGACAAGCCGGCCCGGCAAAGTGCCAAACCTCAAGGGACAAAGCCGCAAAGTAAGAACTATGTCATATAAGCTTCAAATGCTACAAGGCGTGTGCCTGTGATGCCTGTGCAATTGTGTTGCCTGTGTTGCTTGTGCACTTATGTTGCCCGTCTTCACGTGTGCTTGTGTCACCTATACAATTCCGTTGCCTGTGTATTTGTGTGCTTGTGATGCCTGTGTCGCACACAGACTGAAGTGCACATCAAGCAAGCTTCAACTGCTACTGCAAGATTTGCAGTATTGTGCAGCAAACACAGATAGTTATGTATTTGCGCCCAGGCAAAAAGTACGACTACTCAAACGAAAAGCTGCATTTCGAGAGCGCGCCTCACCGAGGCGACCTAGCAGTCAATGTAGCATTGGGAGCGACACTGCTGTGGCTACCACTCACGGCAGCTGCTGTTGGCAGAGGCGCCTTTGTCAAGTACAGAATCACAGATAAGCGCATTTCTGTGATCACAAATGCACCATGGAAGAAGGAGCAGCTCGATGCGCCATATCAAGAGGTTGCAGATGTTGTATCAGTTGGGCGTGGAATTGGTCTCTGGGGTGACATGGTAGTGACTTTGAAGAATGGAGACAAAGTAGAGATGCGATCGCTGCCCAAGTAAGCTCGATGGAAGCATATTGTTTGTTTCAATGTACAATTTGCATCAGCCGGAATGCAAGGAATGTTTGGAGTGCCTGCACAGGAAAGCAGTCTCACATGGTGTGCTGTATATGGACGCTTGATCAAATGTTTGATGCGGCAATGGTTTTAATTCGTTGTCATCCTTGCTGGGCAATCTATTATGTGTCTGAGCCCAGACATTGCTGGATGCTTGCACAGCTTGCGAACAGTCACATATGTTTTGGCCTCAAGGCCTCTGCACTTGCTAAAGCAGTTGCTGGCTGACATGAGTTATAAAGCATGTTGCAACCTGGCATACTAGACTTGACATCAATGTTTGGTCTCTACAGGTTTCAGGAACTAAAGAATTACATACGAGAACGCAGAGATGCTGTGGCAAAAGCGGATGCAGAACAGCCAGTCAAGAAAAAGTCACAAAAGGGTTTCAAATGATGCTGGCATGATGGACCTGGTCACGTTCACACCAATTTTGCGTCAGCAGGACTTCCCGAAGTGCTGCAGCTTGACATGGTAGCATGGTGCAGCTGCAATGAGTTGCAACTGTGCATGAATTCAAGTCTGGCCCTTGAGGATCCTTCAGTTGTGGATTTTGCATCTTCTTTCCACATTGCTAATGCTAGCAACCTGTGTGAGCAGACTGACAGCAATTTGAGTCAATGTGGATAAGCGCCTGCTTCGGCAATCAGGCTGAGCTAGGCTAGTGTGGTTTTCTGCTTGCCAATTTCCAATGCTGCTGCAGAATTTTGATCTACCTCCGTTTTATGCAAAGCACGCAGCTACTGTGTTGAGGAAGCAGTGCTTGAGATGCTGATGCAAGAAAGGCTGAGTAGGCCTCACTTTGTCAACAATACAGTTTCGATAGCGTCATGCGTGCTTCTGTAATTGGACT
This sequence comes from Trebouxia sp. TZW2008, assembly GCA_002118135.1. Lineage (NCBI taxonomy): Eukaryota > Viridiplantae > Chlorophyta > Trebouxiophyceae > Trebouxiales > Trebouxiaceae > Trebouxia > Trebouxia sp. TZW2008. The sequence continues at coordinate 91,358 of BDIU01000103.1, forward strand.
GATGGCAAGAAGGTTGCTTAAGCTCTGCCGCTGCATACCAGCAGTGAAGAACGCCAAGTAAAATTTTTACATGCATAGAGCATGCCTGCAACAGGAACTGTAGCTTATGCATGTTGTGTTACAGGCCATGACGACCGGAAAGACGTTTATTGCGAAACTCAAATGGAACGGTCTGCCTCACATGACTCAAACTCTGCAAGCTTGCGCCATGATAGCTACCTAATGAAATCGTGTAGCCTACCCTGTCAGCATACTACGTTGCCACAACGTCATCCAGCTGAGCTCACTCAGAGCTTGTGTCAAATAAAACAGCTCTATGCCCCCAAAAACAGTGACTGTCACACTATCTGGCACGTCGACAAAACTTGAACCAGTCATATGTTGCTGACAGTACGTACATCATTTGTTCAACCTCATTCTGCTGCGACATCTGCAGCTCAGACAGTGCATGCAACTGTATGTCCTCAACATTTGCCAAGCAAACAGAAATGGGCCAGGAGTACAGGACATACACCTGCTTCTGTACATACTGATCACATGCAGTACCTGCAAACTGCTCACACCTACAAGCTTCTTTATTGGCTGTGTAACCAAATCTGTGACACTGCTGTCAATAACAAAATCAAGTTGACGCCTGCAACACCCTCAAAAGGTAGGGTGCAGGTGAATCAGGAGGCTGCATGGCTCATCAGCTTGATGAGAGCTCATGACTGCACCACTGCTTATTGGATCACTTTATTGCACACAAAACACTTGTCAATCCTGCTGCTGCTTCTGCCTCTGCTGACACTCAGATGCTAACGCTTCCAGATCTCTTGGCACAAGACCAGATGGCCACTGCCTGCTGATTGCAGCCCAGAGGCACCAGCCTGCACCAAGCATGAAATGCAATTTCAAAAGCTGTACGGGATGGCAAGCTCAGCTTTCAGTCTGCATTTCAGCAAGCATCACTGTCCTTTCAGCAAATACCAGGTGTTTGAAGTTCATAGTAAAGTTGACAGTAAATAACATGCAGAGCTGCCAATCGCTGTGCAGCTTTGAAACAATTGCTGGTGCAATCCTCGAGGGTTGAGCACAATGCCAGGTGCTCTGTGTACGCTCAGTTGCTGCACAAGAAGCAAGGCATACCTCAAGAGCATGCACGCTGGAGTTGTCACTGCTGCTGCTGTGGCACTCATGCTCTAATTCTGCCACAGAAGCCTTGCCAGTCTCTGAAATGCCCAAAGCTGCAGCTTTGAAGCACAGGTCTTCAATGCTCCTCTGCTTTGGCTTGTGCACAGAGACGCTGCTCGACTGAGCTACAAGGGGAGGGGAAATTTCTCTGTCCTGTTGCAGGTCTGTGAAGGACAGGCTCTTGACAGCTGCAGTTGGGGCAGAGTCTGACTGACGAGACATCCTGGGAGAGTTGGCTGCTCGGACAGGGATGGCAACAGCAGCAGCAGGGAAGGAATCTACTGTACAATTGACAGACTGCATGAAAGGTGAGGGGAGAGGGGTCTGCCTGACAACAGCTGCAGTAGTGGCAATTTCTTGAGGCCTAGAGAAGCTTGGAGCTTCACTGCGTAGTCCCTGCATGACAACAAGTCGATGTCAGCACAAGCGTGCTCTGCTCAACAGCAGTGTTCACATGAGCACTCCTGGGAAGCCTGATGCAGCACGCTGTATGCATGTGCGTTGAGAGGTCTCCGCCATGCACAGACGCTGCGGTGCATTCAGGCTATAAGAGCCAGTCAAGTCATGTGCAGGGTTCACACATGAGCTCTCAGAAAGCCCCAATGGCAGCAAGCTGCACGCATCTGCCATGCACAGGTGCCACAGTGCTATTTCAGGCTGAAGAGCCGGTTAAGACAGTGGCCATATGGCACAGATCATGCCAAAGAGATGCAAATGGAGGTGTTGACTGACCTGCACAGGCCCAACAGATGGGTATAGAGGGCTGTGCACAGGTCCAGCTGATGATGCACTCTGAGGCCGTGCTGCCAAGCCACCAAAGTGGCTGCGAGCAGAATCAAAAGAGTGACCTCCAACACCAGCTGACCCATGGCTTCCAGACAAGCCCTGTAGGTTGACCAACAAGTTGAGCTATGAAACAAATTTGGTTGAGCAGGGTGAAGGTTTTAGCAAACAAGCAGCAGTTGGTACTTACATATAGTTCAGGCAGAGACATCTGTGCCGTGACGAGAGGTGGGCTTCCTTCTCTGCCTGAGTCAAGTTGCGGAGCGAACCTGCATATCACAACTTGGCTTAGCAAGATGCAGTTAAGCAGCAGCAACGACAGCATGGAACATGTACTTACATCTGCTTGTGCGCCTGTTGTGATTGCAACCTCTGGGACAGCAATGAGCTGTGATGGGACAGCTGGCTTGGTGCCTGCCATCCTTGACTGGCAGGCAGGCCAAAGCCATTGTTTGCAAGCGGCATACTCAGGCCATTCATGTGACCCATGCTGTTGTCCCTGCACGCACAAATATGTACACTCATACAGTGTTAAATAAACTGCTGAGGCCAAGCAGCAGGAACTTTCGCGCGGCTGTTTATGCATTTTGCCTGTGTCAGCATTGCACCTGGCGCCTCTTGCAGCAGCTATACAGCATAAGTTGAGGGCCGAGCAGAAACAGACTGCTGAAGCAATGCTCACCTTGGCAGGGCTCCATTCAGGAAGCCAGGCTGGGCAAACGGGAATGGCCGTGGGGGGATAGCAGCGCTGCTTTGCATGCGTTCATGTAGCAGTTGATGCTGCAGAGGCGTATGCTGAGGTGGAGGGGGCAAGTAAGGCTGCAGATAAGGTGCAAGATGAGGCAGCAGTCCTCCTGGGTGCAGTGATATCTGAGCTATGGCTGCTGCTGCAGCTGCTGCCGTCAAAGCAGGCATCAACGGTGATGCTGATGTCAGAGCTGAGAAGTCATGGGAGTACCGGCAAGCTGCGCCTCGCGCACAGCGACCCCTACGGATGTCAGATCTGCCTCAGGTATGGTGTTTTGGCAGAAGCTTGCATGCTTGATCAGCTTGAGCACACGTGATCTTATGTCTTGAGTTTCAAGTCTCAAACAGACATGCCTGAACATGGTCTGCAATTTGACTGGGTGATGGGTAACAGATTCTGACAGGATTGAAGCATGGAACTCACTTGCTGTAATCATGGCATAGTTGAGCCGCATGACTATTGCTGCTGGTGTGCCGTGTGTCATTGATGATGGAGTTGATGTCATGAGAGTATCTGCAATCTGGGCCTCGTGCGCAGACTCCCTTGACAAAGTCGTAGCAAATAGGTGCATTGCGCCGACTGCCTCTCTGCGGTACCAAAACAGTCTGTTGACATCAGCAGGTGAGGCCATATGTATACAGCTCAAGGAGCTTGCTTGCAAAAGCAATTCACGGCTTTTAAATACCTGACATTGCTGCGCTGCTAGGCTGGACAAGTCATGGCTGAATCTGCAGAGCAGGCCCCGATGACATTGACCACGCAAGAAGTCAAAGCATATCCCACGCTCCTGGCTGTTGACGCTGACAATGAGAGCCACGTCATGGGAAAACTTGCAGCTGCTGCCTCTGGTGCAGACACCTTTGGTGAAGTCAAAGCATATCTGTGTTTTGGGATCATTGCCAGCTGCCTTTGTCACTGCTGTCCCTATCTGATAATCTGTTGAGGGCTGACCCAGCAAAGCAGAAGGTGGAGATGTGCTTGCAGAGGATGATGAGGACGCGTGCAGCTCAGTTGGTGGTATAGACAGCTCTGGTGTGCCGACTGCATTGTTGGCGTCAAGCAAAACACCAGCTGCGCTAGACATTGGCTTGTTTGACATGTCCACCAAACTGCTGATGCTGTCTCTGCTTGAGGTGTCATCCTGCTCCTTTGCTGTCCAAAGCTTGGCAACCTGCAAGATCAACAAGCTTGTCATCTGAAAGGATTCGCGGAGGGAACCGGTCGTCACGTTGCAGTCGTTACGCTAAAGTCATTTCAATACGCTGCAGACGTCAAATGCTGTTTGCGGCACAGCGATCTGGCAAGATCCGCCAAACAGTATGGCAGCCACAAGCACCCTTGTGACGAGCTGTCAAGGCGGCGACTTTGCCATACCAACGCTATAGACCAAGCAAAACGACAGCAGCTGCACTGATATGGTAAACAAACACCTGAGTCTGGAAGGCTTGCAGTTCCCGGACAGCAACGACATCAGTGCTCGACTTTCTCTTCAAATCCTTAGAACTCAAGTCTTTGATGATGCTCTGGTTCTCTTTGTTCTCTGCAGTGCTCAGGTCCAAACGAAGCTTTGGACGTGCCATGGTCCCGCTAGCGCTTAGCACACGGTCTGATTCCGCTCCTCACAAACACTACTATCAGTGACTCGTCGAGTGAAGGTACGCACGCTACAACTCGATTGCGTCGTCTGCAGATCAGAAGTAGGGAACTTTCGTGTTGCCGGGCGCGCCATGACAAGCGACCAGCTATACTGCAATATCAAAATAAAGTCAATCAGCTTAGGCCACTGTCGGTTCGAATTCGCGCCAGAAGTTTAACGCCAAGTCTTGCCGCCACTCCAGTCGAGAATCCTGCCTTTTTGCCTTTTGAGTCCCATCGAAGACGAACAACACGCCACATCAAGAGCTGCAATTCTGCAGAGAATGGCATGTTCACCAGTGCTGTTGGGAAGCGTCCATTTCGATGCGACGATAGCTTGTGAGTGGCTGACGCCTTGTAGGCAGCCGTGCATCTAAAAGATCGGCCGAGTCGCTGCCGCGGTCCCCAATGATCTGTTGCAGGGTAAAAGACTCCTGGATTCCACGCAGCGTAGAACATGCTATACACCACTTGTTTGATGCATCGAACGAAATACAGAATACTCTTGCAGCTACGCATCGAACTCAAGCTACCCGAACAAGTTGACAGACGCATGCCGGTTCTCACCATCAAGGATGACCAGCGATCTTTCGCAGCAGTTCGGAGACTTGTCTCTAGACAGCGGTCGCAATGATCAGTCAAATCCCGCCGCAGCTTGCGCAGTTGCTGGGCTTGACCTGGCTGTAGCGTTCTTGAGAGAGTTGATAGGTCAGGCTCTGCCATTCTGTGTGACTGCAAGCCAAAAGCAAATAGGCGTGTTGTCAGCCCACGGGCGACATGGTAGCTTGCTTGCAGTTGTCACACAATGCAGAAAATACCAGATCAGGCTGCCCAGCTTGCAGACCTTACTCAGCTGTCATGACACGTCTAATGATGCAGATGTCCAGTTTAATCGGTTCAAAACAGCTTCTGACAGCATGAAGGCAGTTGGTTGCATCAGCACCTACTAGCTGCTGACTTACAAAGTCTGCCTGGCAAGCGTCCCAATCCATGAAACATGCATTTCTTTGCAGGCTGGCCCTTGCTATATGCTGAGGAAGGCGCAGCAATCGGCGTCAAATGGCCAAAGGGCATTCTCCTGCATGGACCTCCAGGCTGTGGCAAGACGTTGGTGGCCCGCTCAGTTGCTGCAGAATTTGATGCAGAGGTGCATGAAATTTCTGCAGCAAGTGTGTTTGGATCTTACACAGGTAGATACAATGTGAGTCGCACATGCCTTGAAGTTGTACTAGCATCCAATTTTCCTCATGATACAGGCATCTCCAAAGTTAAACTTAAGCTCTCATGCACATTGCTGTTGTGTCATGCTGCTTGAAGAAGTTGCCTTGTGAACGCACAAATTCTTTTTCTGTTAATAGCACACATCAGGGTGCAAATACTTTGCATCTGCAAAGACTGTATCTAATCCGGAAACAAGCCTCCCATGTGGCAGAAAGCGCTGCAAGGCTGGCATGCCACTAGCAAATAGAACACAAGGCCTGCATGTCTGGCAGTGCAGGAGAGTCTGAGCGAAGACTGCGCGAAGCCTTTGAGGCTGCAGAAGCTACTGCGAAGTCAGGGCGGGCAGCTGTCATCTTCCTTGATGAGATTGATGCTTTGTGTCCGCGGCGTAATGCACAGCACCAGCATGAAGCCCGTGTTGTGGCGCAGCTGCTCACTCTCATGGACGGAGCATCATCTCAAGAAGGCGAGTGTACTGATGTGTTGAGGCATTCCTATGCATCATGCATCAGCGAGATTGGTGTCTTACATCTGCGGCGTGATGCACAGCACCAGCATGCAGCCCAGGTTGTGGCACAGCTGCTCACCCTCATGAACGGAGCATCACCCCGGGAAGGTTAGTGTGTTGACACGTCGAGACACTGATAGGCACCATGCATCATTTATGCATCAGCAGCACCTGCTTGCATGAATGCAAGGTACGAGCTGCTGCTGCATGACAGCTTCTGTATCAATGCAATTGGTGCACCGACGTGCAACTGTGCACTGCTTCCTGGCCCAGACACATGCAAAGATGGCCATACCTGCTGTTGCAAGCACAGTCTGAACATCTGCTGACGGTCATGAAACGTATGCAAGTGCTTTGCCAAGCAACACTTGATGGTCAACATTCAAAATCCAGAGATGACAGTTCCCTGATGAATGCAAAGCATTTTCAGGGCTAGTGGGGATTTGTATGCATGACTGAGATGCCTGAAACGATGACTTTGCCAAGCAGCGTCTGATGGTCAGTTTGCAAATGCAGGAATTGAGGGCAGGCTGTCTATAGTGGCAGCAACGAATAGGCCAAACGTTTTGGACCCTGCCTTGAGGAGGCCCGGCCGCCTAGACAGAGAAGTGGCCATTCCAGTGCCTGGACCAACGGTATGCCATAGCAGCCATACTGTAGTCATTACAGTTTTAGCTTACTCATCCTGGCTGAGGTGCAAGGTGTGCGTGGCTCAAGAGCTGTCTCGACCCATATAAATCATCACCACCAACATCATTTCTGTAAGCATCACAATTCCAATGATCACAGTCATTGTTGTGTACATTGTTATTGCTAGTATTTTGCTTCTTCTTCTGGCTGTTGCCATTGAAGTCATTGCCTGCAGGAACGCACAGCAATTTTGTAGCCTCACGTCGGGTCCTTGCCATTACCAGATGGTGTGGAAGTGGCCACGGCAAAGCCTGGTCTGTTCTGATGAAGGCTACAGATGTTGCCATGGCCTGCAGGAACGCACAGCAATACTGCAGCTGCACGCCGGGTCCTTGCCACTGGCTGATGATGTGGATTTGCCTGGTGTAGCAACAGCATGCCATGGCTACTCAGGAGCGGATCTGGCAGCATTATGTCGAGAAGCTGCAATGACAGCCCTGTCAGAGGCAGCAGCGGCCATCTTGGCAGGTGGGGACTTGTGGATCATGACAGCCTTATGGCTATTTGCCACTCATGTCATTTCATTTGGTTTGTTTGCACTGCGCTGTGCTGCGCTGTGCTGCGCTGATTGCTTCCACACTGATCACGCTGATGATCCGTAGTCTTTGTCTAGCCCAGGCATAGCATCCAAGTGGAGTGCTGCAGTGCAATGCAACCTGGTGAATCTTAATTGAATATTACAGGCTGCTGGCGTGTGTTACTGCAGGTGACACTGAAGGCAGCGAGCAGGACAGTGATCTAGATCTGGCGCGGCCGGTGGGGCAGGCTGACTTCACAGCAGCCATGAAACGAGTGGGTCCCTCCATCACTAGAGGGTCTGAGGTGGCCGCTCCCCCTGGTAAGCCCACAACAGTCATTCCTGCTTCCAGCACTTTCAAATCTGCATCACTATGATGTCACAGTCAGCCATCCAATTGATAAGCCCACACAAGTCAGTAAGTTTGATGTCCATGCGTTTGCACCGGTCATTACTTGACTACTGTGCAGCCATGAGGCAACTGGGGCTCTGCATCATCAGGGGCCCTTAGGTGACCAGCCCGCACGTGTGCCATAAGCTGATTTCCTTTACAAGTCCACGCTGCGTTCGTTGATTCCACCCACATGTCCAGGGAACTCACTGGTCCTCTTGATAGATAGTGACACCAGAGGTTCTAGTGCTGTGGCAGTCAGCGCTCCTGTCATGAGTGCATGTGGCCTTGCCTGCAGTGTCCTGGGAGAGTACAGCAGGGCTAAAAGCCGTAAGTTTCTACAGTAATCTCTCTTTGTAACGACTGCTTTGGTACCAAGAAACTTGTCCTTACATCAAGTTGTCCTTACCCAGAGGGACCAGTGCAGTCAGAGTGCAGTGATTGGTTACCAATGGCGTTGTCCTTATATCAAGGTTGTCCTTACATCCAGTGTCCTTACAAACAGAGTTTACTGTATTGCCCTCACTGTGTGTGAGTGCAATTTAGGTGCATGTTTTACCCTGACATAGGCAAGATTGCAGGCTGCGCAATAGCAATTTCAGGGTCCTCTGAGTTCATCTGCTACCGCCCACACCCGCACTGAATGTTTCTGTTGTTGTGTACAGTGTCTTGGGACGCTATAGGCGGGCTGGAAGATGTGAAGGCCAGGCTGCAGCAGGCAGAGGTTCAGATGCAAAAGTTGATTCCATTGCTCACTACCAGTTGCAGGGTCTCTTGACTGCATTTGCTGTGAAAGACACCGTCTCTAAGTGTTTCTGATGTGTACAGTGTCTTGGGAGAGCATAGGACGGCTAGAAGATGTGAAAGCCAGGTCGCAGCAGGCAGTCAAATGGAGGCCAGATTGAACCCCAGCGCTCTAAATGCACCGCTTTCATGACAGTTTGAGGGTCCTCTTAGTCAATTTTTATCGCCCATAACACCACTAAGGGTTTTAAACTTGTGTACATTGTCTTGGGGACGCCATAGGAGGGCTACAAGATGTGAAGGCCAGGCTGCAGCAGGCAGTGGAATAGATGCAAACTTTGATTCTATTTCTCAATACCAGTAGCAGGGTCTCTTGAGTTCATTTGCTGTGAAACACACTGTCCCTCAGTGAGCTTGGTGTGCTGTGCAGTGTCTTGGGACGCTATAGGAGGACTAGAAGACGTGAAGGCCAGGCTGCAGCAGGCAGTGGATTGGAGGCAACATTGAATTTGGCTGTACAACAAGTAGACATTGCTGGATGCATCAGCTTTTGCGTCTAAGTGTTACTGCCTGCGCCTAGTGTCACAGACAGAGCTATTAAGTGCGTCTGGTGCTGCGTGCAGTGTCCTGGGACGCTATAGGAGGGCTACAAGATGTGAAGGCCAGGTTGTAGCAGGCCGTGGATTGGAATCCAACATTGAATCTGGCTGTACAACAAGTATTTAGACATTGCTGGATGCATCAGCTTTTGCCCCCAGTGTTACTGCCTGCATCCTGTGTCACAGACAGAGCTGTTGAGTGCGTCTGGTGCTGCGTGCAGTGTCCTGGGACGCTATAGGAGGGCTACAAGATGTGAAGGCCAGGTTGCAGCAGGCAGTGGAATGGCCCCTACAGCATGCTGATGCCTTTGAAAGGTTGGGTCTCACAGCCCCTAGGGGCGTCTTACTGCATGGCCCTCCTGGTAAGTCACCCTGTACCTTTGCAAGTGAAAGATTTGCCAACACTGCAAGTGGTCAAAGGGGACACTTGGGAATGCAGAAAATTAGGAGTTTTGACGCCCTGCAGAGGATGGGCCTCAGGGACGTCCTGCTGCATGGCCCTCCCGGTGACTCATCTGCTTCCTTTGCAGTTGCTCACTGCCATGCACGGTCATCAAGGACAATGTGTTGTACAAGGATTTGAACATCTAGAGTCCTTGCAGTATGGTGATGGCTTTGAGAGGCTGGGCCCAACAGCCCCTGGGGGCATCCTGCTGCATGGCCCTCCAGGTTACTCATCTGCTTCCTTTTCAGTTGCTCACTGCCATGCATGATCATCAGGGACAATGTTTTGTACAAGTATTTGGACTTGTAGAGGCCCTGCAGCATGCTCTTGCCTTTCAGAGGCTGGATCTGACAGCCTCTAGGAGCGTTCTGCTGCATGGCCCTCCTGGAAATCCATGTGCCGCCTTTGGAAAGGATTGTGATCATTGCGGACATATAATTTCGATGAATTGCGACATCCAGCTCTCTTGCAGCTCGGCCCTTTTAGTGACTCATCCTCATTCGTCATCAAATGATGATCCCCCGACTCCTCTGTGGTTCCCAATTCTGGATTGTTGCAGCCCCTAGAGACGTCCTGCTGCATGGCCTTTCTCGTGACTGCAACGGCTGCATTTAGCATTCAAATTATGATAGGTTTACTTAAAACCGATGCATTGTTAGCGCATGCAGAAGCAAAGATCAGCATCAATTTCAATGTCAAGTGGTGTTTCAGCACAAGTGCAAGATTTTGCTCATGAAGGCATCTTATGCTTTATTTGGCAAGATGCGCTGCGCATTGTCACAGTTGTCAGATATGTACACCTGGAAGAAGAAACAAGAGTGCGATGTGATCTCAGACGTTTATCAGACAAGCTTATTGGTGCTTGACTGTTGCTTGCTGTTGGCTTTACCTCTGTTTGCAGGAGGAGGCCTTCTACATCACCAACATGACCTTACTTGCTGTATCCTGATGGAAACAAAAGATGTCTGTCAAATAATGTCATGTTGCTGTTAGCCAGCCTTTCACCCTTCCCAAAGTGACTGACATATGTATGTTAGACAAGCTTACTAGTGTTTGGCAGCTGTTTGCTGTTGAATGGCAGCCTTTTGCTGAAGTACTTCTACAAATGCCAATATGACCTTGCTTGCTTTATCCTCATGAAACCAACAGATGTTTATTGAGACAACGCCATGTTGCTGTTAGTTATCTGCATCCAGAGTGGACTGATTGACCAGTGTTCATCAGGCAAGCCTGCTACTGCTAGTGTTTGACAGCTATTTGCTATTGATTGGAAGCTGTTTGCAGCACACTTTCGCGTGAGTCGAGGATTTGTTTACGCTGGCACAAAGGGCTGTGGACAGATTTGTTCATAGGCAGTTCAGTACTTCTGTATGCACCTAGCTGGGTCATGGAAGCTCACTACACTGCATGACGGTCATGATGCGGCTATGTGCTGCAATCTTCAATAGTGTCATTCTGACTGTATTTGCTGGATGTTCATGGCAACAATAGATGTTCATCAAGACAATGCCATGTTGCTGTTTGCCATTTTTATCCAAAATGGACTGACTGCCAATCCAGCATGGATGAAGATGGCAAACAGCAACATGGCCATGTCTCAATGAGCTTGCATTGTGACCGTGAACCTCCAGCATTTGCTGATCTCACAGAACATAAGACCTTCTGTGGAGCCAGATCATTTACAATGGACTCTCTAATCTTTGCTGTTCACAGCACTTTCTGAAGCTGTAGACAGCCAGTTGTCGGCAAAGTATTAGCTTGACCAGCAAACATGCTGCAGCAGCAGCAGCCGCAGCAAGTCTGCTATGTCTTGACGAGCATGCAATGTTGCTACAAATGTCCAGCTATTGTTGGTACTACAGAACATGCTGTGGGACGACTAGATTGCACGCCATACTTTCAAAACTGTTCTGTATGCAGCAACTTCTGAAGCTGTACACAGTAAGGTGTTGACTGATTCATCAGTCTGATGGGCAGGCACATGCAGCAGCAGCAGCAGCGAGTTTGACATGGTTCTGATAAGGAAGGTTAGGACATTTCCTTGTGCAGCGTCACATGTCATTCCGGCTATGCTGTGTTTCTTGTCACAGGCACAGCTTCTACAGCATTGGTAGTCTCAGCCTGCATACAGGAGTATCACAAAATGCTTGCAGCCCTTTTAGCTTGTGGATTTCATTCAGGATGCTGCAAAAGCAACTGGCCGGGAGCAAGGGTAACTGCCAGCAAAGCCGTTTTATTCCCACTGCCAGGGACTCAGTCAGCAACAGCAAAAGTGTCGGAACATCAATGCAGCTTTTGTTCAATGTGTATCGCATGCAGGATGCAGCAAGATGACGCTAACAAGAGCAGCAGCAACTGCTAGCAAAGCCACGCAGTTTCCTTTGTCGGGAGCACAGCTGTACAGCACCCATGCGGTCAGCGCAAACACTAGCCAGAGAATGCCATTGCTGCCTTTGAACATTGCATGTTGCATGCAGGCTGCAGCAAGACCACACTGGCAAGAGCAGCAGCAACTGCCAGCAAAGCCACACTGTTTCCGCTGTCAGGAGCACAGCTGTACAGCATGTATGTAGGGGAGGGAGAGGCTTTACTAAGGGGCACCTTCAAACTGGCCCGCCAAGCTGCCCCTTCTATAATCTTCCTGGATGAGGTTGACTCATTGGCAGGTCAGGTTTTTTGAGCATCTTGTGCAGTTCCCAGCAAGTCACTTGTCCTGTATTGGAGTGATGTTTTTCTCCAGAATGAAATTATGCAGCCATGCAAAGTGTGATTGAGTAATGATTTTGTAAAAGCTCAGGGAGAGTTGTCAGCTCTGAGGGGCACTTTCAGGTAAACTTGCCAAGCTGCACCTTCCTTTATCTTCTTGGATGAGATTGACTCACTGGCAGGTCAGATTTTTTGAGCTTCTTGTTCAGTTCCCAGAAAGCCACTATTCCTGTTGTGTTATGCATTGTGTTGCCTACAACAGAAACACGCAGCCATGCAAAGTGTTGTGGGTCAATCATGTGATGGTGGCTCATCAAGTATAATCAGCCCCCACACATGTGTACAAGCGTCAGAGTTTGTGCTTCTTGCCATTGGCCCTCAGCAATAGGCATGGCAAGTATGTGCTCAAGCAAGGTCTATGCTCCACTGAGAATCTGGCCGTGGCCAGGCTATGTATTGTCAGCCATAGCGTTGCAGTGCTTTACTGCCTGATCAACCCAAGCAAAGCAAAGCAGAGGGCTGTCAGCAAGGAGCGATGCCATGTGTATCCAAGCAGCAAAGAGTGTACAGCAAATGATCAACGAAGCATTGATGATGCCAACATGGTGCAGGCAGAAGGGATGAGGGGGAGGGGGGCGGTGGGGGTGGCAGCGGGCATGCAGGGGTGCGCCTCCTGTCGGCCCTCCTCACAGAAATGGATGGCATGGAGCTTGCTACAGGTCTGCTCTAGCCTTGTGACTTTCAGGGCAGTGTCATGCTCAACTGGACATGGTGTGGCGCCACTCCACTTTCCTGCTGCAATGACTTGCTATGACAGAATACGACAATGTATCCAATCCCCCAACCCTCTTCCCCCCTCTTCCTCCCCCCCTATCCCACCCTCAATGATGATGTTGAAGCCATGACAAGCACTCGTCACTCATCATACATCATTGATCTTTCAGCATTCATCATTCATCATCCATCATTGATCATCCGTCATTTGTCATTTGTCATGCATCATTCATCATTCACATCATTCTCAATTTGGTGCAGGGGTTCAGACACTGGCAGCCATCAGACGTGCTGCGGCCCTGGACTCAGCCTTGTTGCAAGCTGGCCGCATACACGTATGCATCATCACTCATCACCATTCATGGTTCATGACCATGAAGTTTGATGCAGGCGTGCAGATACTAGCAGCCACCAACCGTCCTGAGGCCCTGGATCCAGCTTTGCTGCGGCCCAGTCGCATGCATGACATCCAACCCCGTCTGAAAGACAAGTTCAGCACAAGGATGAATAAACAGCAATGTGGTTCTGGTGCAGGGGTGCAGATACTAGCAGCCACCAACCATCATCCTGAGGATTGGGATTCAGCCTTGCTCGGACCTGGTCAAATGGATGTCATTTGTCATCAAACATCATGCGTTATGCACAATTCACCGTTCTCCACCACCATTCACCGATCAGTGTTCCTCATCATTCCAGGTTTCGTGCAGGGGTGCAGATACTGGCGGCCACCAATCGTCCTGAGGCCTTGGATTCAGCCTTGCTGCGGCCAGGTCGCATGGATGTCATACTGTACGTGCCTCCGCCCGATGCGCCTGGCCGGCTTCAGACGCTGCACATACATACCAGCAACATGCCCCTAGCACCAGATGTGGACCTCAAGGCACTGGCGGATGCATGTGACCTGTTCACTGGGGCTGAGCTAGCGGGGCTGTGCCAGGAGGCTGCCATCACTGCACTCAGAGAAGACCTTGAGGTAAATTGTGAAGCTGTTGTTCGTCATCATGTTGGTTTCAAATCGCCACCTTGCTCTGATCATGACAAGCAGAGACTTTGCATGCACCAATAGCTTTGTTCACATTTCACGTGCTGCATGCTTCCTGAACATCACAGGCAACCTGACAGTACCGATGATCACGTGAATTGAATGCCTCTCAGAATCAGCACTTTTGCCTGATTATTGCATGCATTGCAGAAGCCAATGGCGCCTGTCCAGAACTGCAAAGGCTATGGGCAAGCTCTCTTCAAAGCCCCGGTGATGCTGTCAACGCTTTGTAACATGCATAGCTTACAGTTTGCGCTATAGATGACTAAGTTGCAATGATACTGCAACACAAGAATAATGCACAATTGCCAAAAGTGCATTGCTGGGTATATGTGGTCTCTGCCCTCTACACTTTTCATTGGCCTGAGCATGTTGACGCCAAGTGCTGTTGCTTGCAGGGCGCAACACAAGTACAAGCACGCCACTTCTTTGCGGCAAGGCTGGCAATGAAACCTGCTCTCACCCCAAAGCTGCTGGAGCATTATGCATCGTGGAACAAGAAGCAATGAGCAGTACATCCGGGACATGAATGCCTGAATTCAATTGGCAAGAATATATCAGGAGCAGAGGCTGCGCAAACAAAATGCATCAGGGCTGCATGTCAATGAACCCAAGTCTTAGTTTGATTAGCGCAGCGTGGGCCTTAGGGCCTGTCCAGCATCTTGCTTGGCAATACACCAAAGCCTGCGGCTCAGGAAGACAACGGGCACTGCAAGGCATGATGAAGTGTCGCATAAGTTATTAATTGAGTTCCAGCGCTTCAGTGGGAGTTGAAAATGAGCTTTGTATGCGTCGACGTCTGTAGTCATTCAAGTGTGAGCAACAGCAAGAAACGATTGCATTGCTGATGACTTTGGCAAGCACAACGTTATGACATCATGTTGTGCACGGACCCTTCTGCTACTCAGTGGCATGACTGATCAGAGTTGTTTGGATGAGCACATGCACGTCCAGTGACCTCCAAGTACACCGCAGCTTGCTGAACACGATGTTTACAAAGCAGATTTTGCCATTTTTTGGCACACAGAAGAGACGAAGGACTACTACTAGCAAAACAAGAGGTGTATAGTTTGCAATAGCAAAGGCGGGCCTACACAACACTAGTCTCTGGTACAGTCACAGGATACTGCAAAATGCTTGCAGTGCACAGTACAACACTACACACACACCTAAGTGTGGCACGTACCACAGAAGCTTCATGCATGAAGCGCTCTTTGCTCAAACTGCCTAGTCCTTCATCTAGGAGAGAAGCCTAAGCTCGCAATGGCTTCAGAACATGAGTTCATTCAGCGCAACAGAAACAAGAACATGGGTTGCAATGCAACACTTTCTGGCCGGTGTGACCACCTCGATGCATTGACCAACAGCGCAACCTACTGTACAGAAAAGAGGTTGAAAGGCTTCAGTTTGTGGGATGCCAGGTAGCGACACAGCATCCTCTTATTGGAAGGGAGCTCATCTGGCTGACATCTTTTGGGAAACGACTGCAGTTTGGGCTGACAATACATATACAGCATCTGCCAAGCCACGTGCTTGACAGACAGCATATGGGGGCGTGCTTAGATGGCAATTTTCCTTGCCCAGTATGTGCTGTATGGCATACAAGAGCGTGGGGCAGCTCGACACCGGATCTTGCTCAAAGGGCCGTCCATTGCGCTGAGGCTTTCGTTTGAACCACGGCTGCGCTTTTCCATTAGCTGACCGACGCGCAAAGCCTGCAAAAACAGAAGATGGAATGATGCATGCAATCATTTGTAGGCACAGCATGATGATCAAGGCAGAGTCACACAGAACCAAAACATGTGCAAACACTCTGTCACAAGCAAACTACAGTTTCGCATTCATATTATTTGTGTGACTACGCTATTACATGCATTCTCACTTCACCATTTTCAAGTCTTGAAGTGGTCTAAACAGACTCAACTTAGGCCAGCAGGTCAATGCATGCGAGTCGCACAATGCCTGCTTTACCTGTTCAACATCCTTGATCTGCATGCTGTACTTGTGCACAAAAGTGACCCACTCCTCAGCCAGAAGGTTGCCTGTGTCCCGATGCATGATGCTCTCAATCTTGGCATCAGCTTCAATCACCAACGCCTCTGCCTGCTGCAGCCACTTCTCACAGGCATCCAGGACCTTCTTGTCTTCCTCTGCAAATCAGCAGACAACTTGCAGCTGTCAGCCCAAAAAGGTACTGGGTATACAGGCATTGCATGTCAATCTGTCATCACAATTATTCTTTTGCAGAAGCAGCAGGACAATGCTACGATGGTAGAGCTGCACACAGTGATTTCTGGGTTTTGAGCTATTCATTTGCAAATGTAGCCAGCATCTGGGTGTTGCGCTTAAGAGTCGACTCATGCTGGAGTGTGCAGATCTGCATCCATCGTTCCTGATGTGCATGCAAACAAGCAACATGCGAATTCTTTGACAGAACATGCTGAGGATGTCTCAACTGAGGGTGCCAACAACTGAGTCAGCATGCAGCCTTGCGTCACTCACCCCATTCTTCTGGAGACAGCTTGTCTTGCAAGACCGAGTGCTCACGTATTTGCTTGCACATGTCCATCAGCAATGTGTGGAGATCCCAGAGCTGGTGCTGAGCAGCTTTGCCTTCATCCCTCAAGCGTCCCATGTTGTACAGACCTGCACCCATTCAGAGGACAATGAGTGATGAGCGGTTGAACATGGGTGTCAGAAAAGTTAGCAGCATCAAAAGCATGTTGTGGCTGCTGTACCTTGCTCAAGCGTGCGCCTGATATCTTTGAACCTCTTGAGCAGAGCCTCTCCACCCTCCCTCCCAGGCCCACACAATCGGTAAGCAACAATTGGGCTGGGGCCTGCGCAAGGCAATCGTGCTCAGAGCGGTACAAAACCTAGCTGTACGCTGTGTGCTTTGCATAAACTGCGCATGCATAAGCTGACAAACTGTGAAAGCTTTTTTACAGGGCAGAAAGGCCATAGCAACGTCCTGAGCGCTTACCCAAGGAACAGCTGCTGATACTTCTGCCACTGTCACTTGACCTGTCATCATCAGAAGCAGCGCGGCCAGCTGTCACAGTGCCTCGTATCAAGTGCTCTGCAGAGAAAACTGCTGTCAAGCCATGGGTCTGCGAGCCTGGCAAGTAGCGAAGTCGCTAGACTTACTGTGCCATGACAAGTGTTGCTTTTCGCTCTCGGCAGCAAACCAAACTCGCTGCAAGCGCTGTGCTTTGTCCTGATCTGAGTCGGGCTGACATGACAGCAGTCCCTGCGTCTCTTCGGAGTCGCTGTCTGCTTCTGTGCGAGGAAGCTTCAAGGTCACAGCTTTGCTGTGTCGTTTGTTCCGAGCTTCAGCTTCGCTCAAGCTGTCCTCGCTCGGCGCACTGCCGGGATGCAGTCTGAAAGCCTCCGAGGGCTCTTGTTCCTGTAACAGTGTAGAGATCAAGCTCAGAAGACCTGTCGCAGTTAAATCTCAAAGCGAACAAGGCGCGAAAACCCAGGCATGTTTCAAAGGGAGGCAAAGCACCTTGTCATCAGGAAAAACCACCAACAACGAGCCTTTGACGACTATCCAATGCCTTGTCCATGTACCCTGTCGGCCTGCTCGCTTCCAGAGCCAGCCATGCTTGTCGCATCGCGCCCAAAGATGTGGTTTGCCCTTGATGTGCAGCATCTCAACCCCAGCAGCGGCCTCAACAAGCTAGACAGAGGTAGTCTGACAGCTGCTGACCAGATCGGGCGCGATTGCTGGGCTGGGGGTAGACCTGGCAAGCTTTGCCTCAGCAATCAGGCAACAGCAGCAGCAAAGGAAGCAGGCATGGAAGAAGGCAGACTCAGAGTCTTAAGCACTGCCACGTGCGCCGTTGCCACTTGGAATTAATCATCACTGGCTGTTCAACTTCATTACGCAAAATCTGAACCATCTTTCCCAGCTGCGGAAGCTGACTTCAAATTTTGGTGTTGACGTCCTTGCAATGGGTGCATGTTGCGTTTCGGCGCAGAGGGCCCAACACCAGCCCAAAAGGGCCGTTAGGCACAACTTTGCACGCTGTCCAAGCACAGTTGCTTGAGCTTTACGCACAATGCCTCTAGCCCTCGCGCATGATCATGAATAGAAACTATTTTGCATAATGAGAAAGGTCAAGAGAATCTCACCCTCTGTTGTTGTACTTTCTGTACTGTAAGCATTCAAGCAAGAATGACACAAGCCAAGTTTTGCTCAATTAGTTGCTGCACCACAGCTTCTGAGCAATGACACCATGTTTGCTGCTTTTGGGCCATGATTGTCATTGCCCACACTCGGAACTATGCGCCTGGGCCGAAGCCAGCTCACAAACTCCTGCAGTTCTGGAAAGCTACTGTGTTCTGAGTACGGAACCTGCAGAAGCATTGCATGATGTTGAGTGATGTGCCATGCTTACCGTATGTTTTGTGAGATGATGAAGAGACCTCTCTACTTGAGGCCACAGTAAGGGCCACATGGTCGCTTGACATACTTGTGAAAGGTGGAGAGGACTGTAAAGCCAGCGCCAAACATGACTTGTGCTTGCAGCATGTGCAGTGCGTCAGTCCAACATGCTGGCTGCTTATAACATGAGCTTGAATGCCTCTGTAACAGCAGTTGAC
The DNA here is from genome assembly GCA_002118135.1 of Trebouxia sp. TZW2008. NCBI lineage: Eukaryota > Viridiplantae > Chlorophyta > Trebouxiophyceae > Trebouxiales > Trebouxiaceae > Trebouxia > Trebouxia sp. TZW2008. Next base: position 109,942 of record BDIU01000103.1, read on the forward strand.
TCATGCAAGTCTGCAAACAGCACCTGGTAGGTGATGAGGGTGCCCTTCTGTTTCCTACGGCCCTGACCAGTGCGCCCCCTATCTGCAAATCCCAACCAGTCTGATCATCAACTGACTGTCAAAAACATTTCTTGATTCAGCCATACATGCTGTACTATATTGTGATGGAGGAATTGCATGCTGTAAATGCACAGCAATATCTGGGCCAACTATATGCCGAGTCAACAGGTTGCTTAGCTTGCAGGGTCGGGTGCATCTGACAACTTCACAAACCGTGACGATCAACGTTCATGCTGGGCCACATGAGAGCTGACCAACACAAGGATGGACTAGTGCAAATGTCAAATCATAGCAGGGCAGCAATGTGATCGTGCACCTTGCTGCCCATTGGGCTGAACCCCACAATGGTGGTGTAGCGGCCTTTGTACAAGTCAAGCAGAGGGCAGACAAATGTCACTGTAAGAGGGAGGTCACAGCAGAGTCGCAGCGCCACTGTGCACCTTGTTTCTGAGTCCAGCCAGTGGGCTGGAAACCCACTATGGTGGTGTAGCGCCCCCTGTAGTGCTTCAGCAGGCGTTTCATGCTCTTCAAGGTGACAGACCACAGCGGCACAGCATGCAGGTGGGTCTCCCTGTCATTGCTGGTCAGCAGGGCTAATGTCTCTGCAGGCAACTCTATGCACTCCAGGATCTTCCGTTTGGCCACGCTCACATACATCTGCATGATGGACACACTTTTGATACATGCCAGTGATTCATCTGATGGCTTGAAGCAAAATTGCTTCCTATCTGCGCATTTTGACACAATTGCAGACATGCAGGTGAAAGAGCCAACTGGAATCTGTTGATGCAGCTCACAGTCAACACAAATCACAAGACCATGCCGCTCAACTCATGCTGATGCTGTTACTGAAGCGTCAATGTCGTCTCCTGTATGCATCCACTATTACTTCACCATCAGCAGTGCTGCAACACACCTTCTGCCTAAGGGCAGCTGCCACTTCAAGGAAAAGCTTCTCCTTGCCAATGGTATACGAGCCAAACAGGAACAGGGTGCGCTTCTCATTAAAGGACTCTGCCCTCACAGCATCCAGCACAAATCTCAGCACCTGTTCATCACCAGCACAGACCTTATCATGGGCAGAAAGTGAGCCATGCCTAACACAGAAACAACTTCTCCTCGCCAACAGTATATGACCCAAACAGGAACAGATTGCGTATGTCGTCAAAGGACTCTGCCCTCACAGCATCCAACAGAGTGCGCTTCTCAACGAAGGACTCTGCTATTGCAGCGTCCAGCACGAAACGCAATCCCTACGCACATCAGCACATAAGCCAGGACTGCATCTATGCACGCACCATGGAACTGCTGCGCATGGCAGCAACCCTTCAGAATCTGTCTATTGGCAGCAACCCTTCAGAATCTGTCCTTTGGACACACAATGCTAAATGGTGCAAACCTTTTGCTTTCATTTGGTGCAGAACAGATGCGAAACGGATGTGCATGTGCAGGTTCAGATGTTGACGCAGAGATGCAGAGATATCTGGATGCTGATGCAAATGCTCAGTAGGCAACATGCAGAAAAGCCAGCCATACCTCTTGTTGCTTGGGGAACACGTATTGTGGCTGGCAGTAGGTGGTATCTAGGACCAGATCCACAGCGCCCCTCACTCTCTGGAGACACTCTTCTTCATGCATGCCTGTGTGGCACCTGCAGAGCGTATTACAAAATCAATGTATGCATTGCTTGCAGAGTGTTAGACAAGTTCGTGGTTTCAGACGCAATGCTGCCGAGTCGTTGCTCTAGCAATGACAAGCTCGATTGGCACAGGACTGACATGTTGATGCCATTTGTTGTGTTTCACACACAGTCTGTGAGTGCAGATCAGACACCCTGATGCATTGGCATATGAATGACAAATGGATGCTATCTGTCACACCCTACACTCTGTCCTACAGGCTCCTATGCAATTAGTGGCTAGCACTGCGGCATTGATTGACGCTTGCTTCTGCCTGGCCTGAGAGGGACTGTGACCACTCTGAAAGCCTCAGCCGTTTTGATTGAAGGAGGGGCTAGCTTCAATGGCAAATCCTTTCCAACAAGTCTGAAATATGTAGCAGGCATTGTCAGTTCAACATGGGAGCACACGCCAGTCACATTCCAGTCCCAGCAGCCAGTTGATTTGCAACAATGTCATTGCCATGTTAGGTCAGCTTGAGTGACAAGACTGACCTGCAGTCTCCTGTGTGCAGCAGCGGCAAGCGGCCAGGAGCCTCAAACAGGATCATGACAGCTCCTGGGCAGTGGTGGGCATCCACAAAGGTGACTGTCACCCCAGCCACCTGGAAAGGGCTGTGCAGGGGGACCACTTGAAGACGACCCAAGGGCACTTTCAGGCGCTGGTGAACCAGCCGCGCTGTGATAGGAGAGCAATAGATGGTGCCTGCAAGCAATAAAGATGCTTTGTCAAGACCGCTTGCAGCTACTGCTGAGTCTGATCAGACAAGCTGGTGTTGCTTTTGGGTGCTGGGTGGCCTAGCTAGAGGGTGCAACCACACCTGCAAGTACAGTCATTTCAGTCTGTAGGCCTGTGTTGCTTCAAGCAGCAAGATAGGCAGACAAGCCACCGGCCTAAGCTTGACAGTCTCTGTACTGCTTGCAGAAGCATCACAGAATCTCAGCATAGTCATCAGCAGGTCACATGAAAGCAAAGGGTTGCTGTCAGCCCTCAGGTCATACAAGGCTCAATGACAGCTACGGTTTGGAAATCAGTGACAGCTTTCAAATGATAGCAGGCAAGTACAGGGTCAGTAAAGTAATCGCTCTCGAGTCAGGAAAGAGTAAGCAAGACTTGTTTAGTCTGTAAGGGCTAGTAAGAGCTCTCAGACTACTAGGGTGCCAGCACCAGCGTTCAACTCAGTACCAAGCTCTATGCACTTGACAGCTCACACATGACCAGAACATCAGCAACATTAAAAGTTGACCTTGTTTGAAGCGCCCAGAGAGGCCCCCATAGTGGTCAGCATGGAAATGGGTCAGGAACCAGTGCTTGGCCTGAGGCGCTGCCTCATACGCTTTGTTGCCAAACTTGTCCACCACAAACTGTGTGCCAGGCACTAGCTGCCATTCAGGCAGCCGCAGGGGCCCTGATCTGTTTGCCCCCTGCCCTGGCCTGTAGGCCCTGCCACTGCAGCCAAAAAGGATTTGTTTTAGCAGTTGTACTGAGTCCATGCCACCAGCATGCCCGTTAGCTGCTGAATGTGCATCAGCCTGCTCTCACTCATCAGCACTTCCATTTGAGGCTAGGCATTAGCACTGCTTGGCTTGAACGGCCACAATGAACTACGGTCGTTGACAACAAACTCATGCGTCTGCATGCTGACAGATAGCAGCGGCAGTCAAGGTGCCATGTAAAGCTTAGAGTACTCAGCAGACATACCTAGAGGTGGACGGGGCTGGAGCAGTGCCAAGGTGCCCTGCCCTTGCTTGCTGCATCAGGAAGGTCAGGGCGTCAGGGGCAGGCTGGGCCTTCTGCCCTGCCGCATTGCTGCTGCCAGCTTTGTTCTGTTCCTGCTTTGCCTGCTGCATGAGCAGTGTGAAGGCATTCTTGCCTTGCTGAGCTGCTGCAGTGCTGTCACCAACCTGAAGCAGGCATTATGCAGAATCAGCTTTGCACGCTGTAACTGGCTCATTGCCTGAAGATATGGATCTTTCATGAGTGTACACATGGCACATATTCCTAACAATGTGCGTGCAGTACACATACCTTGATGCACAGTGCCGTCACTGTTACCCAGTGAGTGATTTTGCATCAGCTCTACACATATACAAAATTACCTTGTCCAAGTCTGACTGTCGCAGCATGGGCGGCTGCAAATCCCCAAGGCTGCTGTGTGAGCCATTGCAGTTTGCAGCCAGCTTGCTTGCTGCAGCAAGGATCTTGCGCCTTGGACCCAAAGCAGCAATGCCCATCTGCTTCAAGTCAGCGTCTGTCAGGCAAGGTATCAAGTCCAAATCCACTTCAGCCTGACTGAACGCTGCAGCATAGGCTGAAAGGCCATGCTGCTGCAGCCATGACAGGACGGCTTGCTCTGACTGCATGGCTTGGGTCTTTAGCTCAGCACAATCGTCATCAGAGGCGTCATCTGAGTCTGAGTCTGATGCGTCAAGTATGATGAAGTTGCCAGGAAGGGGCGACGGTGACAATGAAGTTGCCTTGGACTGCTTACTAGTTGAAGCAACAAATATTGTGGGGTCATGCTGGAGAGTCTGTGTAAGTCCTGTATTCATAGTTGAGGATGGTTTCAGTGAACTGTCTTGCATGTTGCATGAAAGGGAGACTGTAGCTGAAGGCCGTTGCTGAGGACGCTCCATGGCTTGTGCTGCCTGCAGGTTGGGGTGGCAGTGAAATGAGGCATCTGCCTGCTGCACAGCATCTGGCTGTTGCTGTTGAGAGCTGGGAAGAGTGCTGCGGGCAGCGTCTGGCTTCTGCAAGTTTACCTGTGCAGACAATGCTGGCGTTGCTGCACTTGGAAGGTGCTGCGCATCAGGTTGGCTGAATGGGTCAATATGTTCAGGAATGGCTGGCAGGACTCGACTATGCCATGTCTGTCTGCCCCTAGACTTTGTGAAAAAAGCCCTTACAGGAAGGTTGCAAGCTGCAGCTGTGCCAAAGTGAGTGACTGAAGTGGATGCCTCTGGACGATGCTGCTGTGCTGCCAATACTGCAGGTGCTGGCAACATCAGACAAGCCTTTTGGGGGCAGCTTGTGCGCGAGCTAGGCTGTGTGGTTGCCTTTTGCTGTTCATGCTGAAGTGACGCTGCAGGTGCCACGTTTTCTTTGCCTTTACTGGTTGCATGGCGAACTTTGAGGGCGGCAGGCTGATCTAATGCCGGAGTGGTGTTGGTCGGATGCAGCTTGCAGGCTGTCTTTTGCCGTTTCGTTGGTTGAAAGTCTTGATCATCGATGAATAAAGCAGGCTGCATGTCGTGGAAATTGCTCTCATAGTCTGCGCGGCAATACCATGGCCTGCAATCACAACAACGCAGCAATCTACTGATGGCCAAGCTGAACACTTGAAGCACGAGGGTACGGTATGCTTCGTGAGCGCTTGCCATCAGCTAGAGTTGCAGGTCAGCGTTGACTCAATTGCTGGATTCTGGCTACAAGCTCTCCATACGAGTTGCTGCGCAAACCATAGGGCGTTGTTTGTGCGGAATCGGAGGGGCTGCTTTGCGACCACGCGCAGACGCAGACACGCAGTGAGCGATCTTGTAGAGCTGCGCCGGCTCAAGCTCCTGAAGAGACAATTTTTTCGAGTCTGAAACCCGGCAACATGGCGATGAACGCTGGCACATACAAAGCGCCAATCACAGGGAACACGAAGAAGAAGGCTTTCTTTACCGCAAAGACTCCTAAGGGAGCAGGCGATCATATGGAAGCGCCATTTGTAAGCTTTCACTTGCAGCTACCCGTTTAAGCTTGCAAGCCAGTCCTTGAGCGGAAGTGTGAGGTCGACTTGCGTTGCCGCAGTTGTTTCCTGATCGTTTCGAGGCTCCTGTGGCGTCGGTACATTTCAACAGCCTCGGTAAGCGCAACTGTCCATTCTGTGCCAGCCTTGCTACTGCCTGCCTATGCTCAAGTAAGTCATGGACTTATGCTGACAGCTGGGGAGGTCCTCTCAGCAGGACATTGCAGAGCTGTATAGTGCTGCGTCAGGCGACTGTACCACCTATGTGATGCACTCTGTGCTGCTGGCATCACTTCGCCCTTTCTTTGCAGGGGAACCTGTGTATGGAATGCCTGACAGGCCGATGCAGACAAGTGTAAGGTAGCAGCAGCTCACCACAAGCAAATCACCCAACCTCTCATACCTGCGATGCATGCACATCTGGGCAAGCAGTCTCAGCACCGCCCTTGCTTGACTTGTTTGACGAGCAGCATCAATGCCACTTGCAATAGGTTCAGCGTTTTGCCCTGGGGATGTAAGTTGCAGCCACACCTGGTGTCCTGGAATCTGCAGTGTTTAGCTGCCATTTCATCGGAACTGTCTTCTTGTTTGTTTGTTAAATACGCCTAACCCAACAAAATAACTACTTTGGCTTTGAGACTGCTGCCCAGTACTGGCATGATGTGGACGTAGTCTGGCTTTTCTGTTTCTTCATGCAATACAGGTGTATGTATCTTTGCTGTTGAGCAGGCACATTTTTGAGAAGCAGAAGGCAGACGAGAATGAGCGAGCAGCAAAGCGCATGATGGACAAGCCTGGTGGGCGCAGGCATGACGCCTTCACTGATTACCACCAGCGCATCCAGATGGGAGATGAAGTCCATGGCTATGACGCTGAGGCTGTGAGTCTCTTCATCGTCCCTTGTAGCAAATGCCTTTGGTTGCCAGACACCTCAACCTGTGCTTTCAGGCCAGGAAGGCCAATGAATCACATCTGGCTCCCCACCCCGGACTGTGAATTATGTTGACCAGCAATGAAATTCTCATGGTTTCTGAGTCTACGTGCTGTGTTGACAGTCACAGCGCCGTGCATGAAAATAAAGGTTACCGTCATTGCAGGCTTGTTGTCCTGATGCTGTGTGACGTCAGTGTGTGACTTACAGAACTAGTGCTTGTCAAGCACTAGTCAGGAACGCAAGTGCATCTTTGCAGCACTTGTAGTTGCAATTGCCTGTTGTCTCATGGATGCGTTCCTTGCAACGACAAAGCTTGGTTTTGCTGGAAGAGGAGAGGTCTTGCAAGGGTAAAGCGTACATTGTGATTGCAATTGCCTGCCGTCTCATGAAGGCTTTCTTCAGATGACAAGCTTTGCCATGCTTACAGAGGAGAGGCATTGCAAGGATGCTGTGCAGATTGTGATTGCAATCGCCTGTGGTCTGATGAGCGCTTTCCTTGCAATAACAAATTTTGATGTGCTTGCAGAGAAGAGGCATTGCAAGGATACAGCGCACGCACCACCCAATCTTTGCCGGCAGCTTGGAGACAACCACTTTCCGTCCTGTGGCAGGGGCTTCTGAGCCTGAAGGCCCTCCAGCTGCTGCACAAATGGTCCCTGCCCCTCAAATGGAACCATCTGCAGAAGCAGTGGCACAGGTACAACATGAGCTGACTGCGCCTTGCATGACCGCAAGCAAGCACACATCACTATATTACCTGATGGCTATGTCTCAGTCAATATTCTCATAGTCAATCAGTCTGCTGATCACCTGTATGACCTGACACAGCAGCAACTGCTGTCTAATGTAATTGCCAGCTGCGTGGGCATCATTACACTGATGAGTTGTGCCAAATTTGCATGCACTCCTGCATCTTACAGCTGTCAATGCATTGTAAAGCAAACTTTACATATATGTTAGGGCTTGTGCTACCCGCATTTGCTGCTCTTGAGCTGACAGATGTCAATTTGCATGTCAGTCATTGCAGTGCATGCAGATGTGCTAAGCACGTTGAATTACTCATGCATACCAAGAAAGCACACTTGCAGAATCATGTACAGTGACTGCATACACGTATGCAATTGTTGCTTCAGGCCAACAACCCAGTGAGGAGCAGAGCGCATGACAATGCAACCGGCACCATAGCAAGCGGCCTAGACATGTGGCATGATGCCCACGGCACCTCCAATGCTGCGCGGTTTGCCTCACATTCAGCCTGGGAAGTGCAGCATGACCAGTCAATTGTACTAGAACAGGCCAGGCAAGCTCTCTGGCGCTTGTTGTATAGTGCGCAGCTGCAGAATCAGTTTGCTGAACACACAGCATTGACTATGCATGTGATGCAGGTTTGTAGCTCTGGTTTTGTCCAAGGCCCACCCGTCTGCACCCCATGCTGCTGTGTGCAAAACATGTCTTAATCATAGCCATGTCTGGCAGGTCTTCACTCTGTGCTGTGATGTGACATCAGCCACTGTGTGTGCCTTATGATAGTTGGCAAATCTCAGCCGTTCAAGGACTGCAACAGCAAGTCTGGGAAAGCAATGTCGAGCTGCTGATGGTGTTGAATACAAGATCAGTATGATTAGTGCCTAGTTATTATCAAACTAGGTCATTCTGTCATGGCACTTCCTTGATCAGAAAGTGGCATTTTCTTTTTTGCAGGGTGGAGGCAAAGGCACATAAGTTGGACCAATACAGAAGGGAAGCACATGGTGTCAGGCAATTGGAACAGGACCTCAGCCTGGAATATCCTCATGGATTGCCGGTAAGCATGTGCATTGTCAGCAAGTAGCCTTGTTCCAAAGTACTCTCATGCAATTCTGCCAGAGTGAGAGTGCATCATGGTGCTTGCAATGTCTTGGAGTTGAATGCTTCGTGTTGTTCAATCTGGTGTACTCCAGCTCACTCCATGTAGCTCTGATGGCGTCAAAGCGTGTGAGATAGCAAACTAGTCTTGGTTGACCTGTGCAGAGGGACAGGTTGCGTTGCAAATATCTCAAATCATGCCATGCTGACAGTGTATTGCAGCGTACTGCTGATTACACTGTGCTTTTGCAGGCTGGCCGCCTACGCGAGGCGCGTGACTTGGGCATCAAGCTTGGAGGGCTTGGATTTGGCTTCCCAAGCAGCATGACAGATCAGCACACCAGCATCATGCGCCCCTTAGTCAAACCGAAAGGCGCAGCTTCTTTCAGAATAGGCTGATGTCTTTCAGAGTGTTGTGTGCCATGAGGCGCAGCTTCTTTCAGAATAGGCTGATGTCATCTTAGATTGTTGTGTGCTGTGCAAAGCGCTTAGGATAGCGTCAAATCACTGATGCTCAGGTTCCAAGGTGCATGCGGTGATTTTTACATGTGTCAGCTGCTGCAACTGTTACAAAGGCCCAGAATAATGGTAGCCTGAATAGACATGATGTCAAACCCATCTGCCAAAATTTCCAAACAAGGGGTGACGAGTAATCTGGCCATGGTTCCCACCGACCCGTCGGTCGGTGGGAACGCCGGCTAATGATGCGATCAACTTTACAAAAGCTTGGCACAGTTCTCGTATGGACACAGAACACGCAGCTCACCAAGCGCCTGCGGTCGACATGCGTCTTGGATGCGCACAGAGGCAGGCTTGCTTGAGCTGCTACATATTGTGACAACTACAAGTTGAAACGCAAATATACTACTCTATATGCAATTTTGAGCATGGCTGGTCGCCAGTTTTTTCCAGGCTTTGGCAACAACTTTCAGCCAGCTCCGGACTTTAGCTCAGGCTATGGAAATGCTTTCACCGGCATTCCAAATAACATCTTCATGCCTGGACCCCACGCAGGTAGTTGTGTTTTAATCTCGCTGGCTGCAAGTCGCGCTTTGCTGTTCGCTTAATGCGATAGCGTCATCGAGCTTTGTCTCAGTGCGTAACTTCTTGTTCACAGTGCCGGGGCAGCAGCTGGGAGGTCATCCGTCTGGTTTGCGCTTGCCTTTCAGCAGCCAGCAAGCTGAAGATCCTGCTTTGTTTGTCAATTTTGATGATGATGACGAGGATTTTGCCATGAACAGCCGGGCTGCGGTTGCAAGAAATCAGGCAATGAACGTCAGGCGACCTGCGCCCCAGATGCAAGCGAGTATGCAGCCACCTAACGTGAGCAGGCAGCAACAGATGGGAGGGAGCGACGCTACACTTCCTATGCATTCATGTAACTCACACCCATCGCGCAATATGTCTGCTGCTGAGCAAGAACTTGAGGATCTCAAGCGCCGTATTGCCGAAAAGGAAAGACAGATGAAAGCTAAGCGTCAGGGCAGTCAAGGTTTTGGCGGCATGCCAGCAAGGTCCAGGCCAAACCCTGCACATGGCCCAATCTTGCGTGGTTTGCATCGTAAGCCACCTATTGACCCGCCTTCACAAGTATCCAAGGAAGCTGACCTTTTTTTGAAAAACATGGCGGCTGAACTTCCCACAAGCAGCACAGGTGTGAAATTCTGGCCCTACTTCAGCATGGATGGCATGTGTGGTGTTGGCGTTTGACATCAGGCTTTGCCAAACTCACTTGTGATTGCCATCATGGACAGGTCCTCCAGAATTGTTGTTGATGTCACTGACTGTATGGAACAACATAAACTTATAAGCTACACTGCCTACGCACTGTCCAGTGTTTCTAGTTTTGAACATCGCGGGTGGGGCTGAGAGTGACAGCTGTGCAGTGACTGAGTTTTTGTCATTGAGCTTACAATGTTACTGTGTTGGCAGCAATCAGCTGTATGTTTGTTTGATTCATGACTACGACGATGCATGCTGTGGCATTGTCTGGTTTGATTCTGTGTGTCGTGTCTCAGGTCCACCAGCTGCTAGTCAAAGGGCACAAGCAGCAGCTGGTACCCAACAGACATCTAAGGTTACAGCATCTCAGGGACGCCAGCCTACAGTGCAAGCTACCAAGACAGCGTCTGCACCAGCTGCTAAGGTACACCAGAGCTACTTGAACACTTGCAGCAAAATGATTTCAGGTTGCCTTGAAGACACATATCTAAGATGAAGAGCATATGAAAGTGGTCAACCTTCGATGTCACTTCATGCCTTGCTCTCGGTAGTGACACTGCAATATACAAAACGTGAGTTGTGATATGCAGGGCGTGACAAGCACAGCTGAGCACAAAACTGCTGGTTCTGCTGTTGCTTCAAAGCAGCAAAAGGGGACAGCAGCAAAGCAAACAGCAAAGCAGCCTGCTGATAGTCAGCCAGCTGCAGCTGCACCCAAAGCAACTCAGACTTCTATAGTTGTGCCCAAGCCCTCTCAGACTGCTGCAATTGCACACAAGTCATCTCGGCCTGCTAAGACTACGCAGCCTCCGCTTTCTAGCACAGCACCAGCTTCTGCAAAGCCCTTGCTACCAGCTCGAGTTTCACCTGCTGCACAAAAGGCTGCTGTCAAGCCTCAGGCATCTGCATCAGCAGCAGTCAAGCCTGCAAAGCAGTCACCCACCAGAACCACCCCTGATCTGACTGTGCAACAGGCACGTACCAACAGCGAGACTCCCCTCACGGGCCAGGCCGCTACAGCTAATACCAGTAAGCTGCCAAGCAAGCCCTCAGCCACTGATAAGCCTGGCGGTCACACTCAGTCAACAAAAGCGGGTCAGACTGACAAAGGTGCACCCAGCAATGCTTTGCCATCCAAAGTGGCTGCACCACCTGATGTGATATCTGCTGAGCCTTCAGCAGAATGGGAGACAGACCCAGGCGTCCCTGTGCAGTCTGGCTACGCCATGTCAGATTCCCCCTTGCCTGAAGAAGAGGACTACATGCGTGAGGGCGAAGTTGCTGATATTGTTGCGGAAGCTAACAGAGCAACTACTCAGCTGACAAGCATACTCAGTGTTCCAAAGGCTGACAGGCAGCAAAAGCAAGACAAAGCTGGAAAGCGAGAACGGTCTAAGCTTGCATCAGCACCAAGGGAAGCTGCAGCTTCAGAGACCAAAACAGCTGTGCAATCTGAAGCTGCTCCCTTGGCTCAGAAGCCTACAGCTTTATCGGCTCCAGCTCCAGCAAGCGCCCAAATTGCAACCCAGGGTGCAGCTTCAGCTCTGCCCTCTTCGGCAGATGCAAAAGGCGCTTCTGTTGCTGCACCTGGTGGCAAAGTCACCCCTCGCAAGATACCTAGCAAGGTTGATGTGCCAGCTGATGCAAAGAAGAGTGAGGCAAAGGAATCAGTAGCACCCCCATCTGCAAGCAAAGCTACAGCAGACAGGAGATCGTCTGACGCTTGTAAGGCGGACACGCCCAGTCATTCCACCAAGCAGCCTTCTTCAGCACCTCAGGCTGCTGCAAAGGTACAAGCTCACACACCTCACGGAAAGTTGTCAAGTCCAGACTCAGCTAAGAAGCACAGCCAAGTTGCTATTGACACAGCCAAGGCATCTAACAACAAGCTGCCAACACCCACAGGCTCAAAGGTCAGCGCTGGCAAAGCTCCCTTTGTTGCTGCTGATTTGCCAGCCAGAGATAAGGGTGTCAAGGCTGCAGAAGCAATGCCTCTAGCTGCAGCTGCATCAATTGCTGCACTGTCAGAAGCTGCCCATCCTGAGTTTGTGTCTTACAGTGCCACCAATGGCACGTTGTCAAAGGCTAGCACACCAGCAGCAGTTGCACAGGGCCAACTTAACACGCAGCCTGCAGCAGCTCAGCAAAAGGCTGCTGCTCAGTCTGAGCCGCCAGCTAGCACCAAAGCAGCTGTCACAACAAAGCCAGCTGCTGCAAGCAAACAAGATGCAGGGCATAGCACAGCTGTTGCTCAAAGCAGTTCCTTGTCAGGCAAGGTTGATAGGCAGGCAGCCCCTGTTGCACCACTGCGTGAAGTCACCCCGCCATTACTGAGCAGTGCCAGCAAGGGTCGGCCCCACAGCGTCAAGGCACGAAACCCAATCCCTGGTCTAGGATCTCCTGACCTCTCTGCTTCAGACGAGGACGTGCCCAGTAGCTCAAAGGGCCAAGCTGCAGCCCTTTCTGCAAGCGACCAGAGACCGAGGCCACTGTCAGTCTTGAACAGTGCAGCCCCACCTCCTCCACCAACGCTGTCTGCTCCATCTCTCCAAGCCACTGCTGATCCTTTGCCTCCTGAGCCATCCAGCCCCAAGCCCTTGCCCATTGCATCCTCAGGCAGGGACCACCTTGCCAATGCCCAAGCTGGGCTGCAAAAGGGCTTCAGCAGCCGTTCGTATTCTGGTGAGGACATGGACATTGATGAGGAGCCTGCTAGAGAACCGCTACCCCCACTGCCCACTGAGCCTTTCCCCACAGGCTTGGAGCTGGCCACCATTGACACCAGTCAGCAGCTTGCAACCATCTCTGCAGAGGATAGAGATACCCTGATGGAGGAGCTGTCAGGCATCAACGTAAGCTTTGCCTGTAATTGCTACAGTTTGCAAAGCGCCACAGCTGCCCATTTTGTCATTTTGCATCCTCTGTGCACCTGCAACATAGCCATTGCTTTGCCCCTTCAAAGCTGTCAAGGCATGTTCAGACCTGCAAACGTCCCTGTCGGTATGCTGTGTGTGAGGAAACTGCTTGGGCTCAGAATGTACTTGGGACATGTTGTGTTGGCACTCTTACACAAGACTGGTCTTTGTGCGCTCTAGCTGCATAGCTGAGCGTCGGCAACAGCTGACTCACCGTTCATCCACGCTGTGTAAGTAGCTACATCGATGCAATCTAAGTCAACGCAGCCTACTATTGTTTTGCTTGATCTGACCCTGCATGCTGATGACTACAGCAAGGTATCCAAAACATGCAGAACGCTCATAAATAAAACACACTCTTAAGGTCCTGTACAGATTTCCTGGCTAGGGGCTTCTCAGTTTGAACATGCAGCTACTGCGCCTATACTCTCTGTGCTGATGCAGGCACGTACGGACGAGCTGCGCATCCAGAAGCACTTTCTAAACGACATGTTTGCAAGAGTGAAGCAGGAGTACCTTGAGCGGCGCCTTAGGCAGCAGCAGATTGAGCAGCTGCTGGGCTATAAGCCTCACATGGCTGCTTTACCAAGCACAGCTGCTGATGCGCCAGGACCCTCAAGTGCCCTTGCTTTACGTCAAGCTTCTGAAGGGCCTTCAGAGCCTCAACAGGCTTCCCCTGGTAAGGCTGGCTCAACCCTTTGAGCTGCTGCATTATGGCTGCAGTGTCTGAATTGAATGCTGATACCTAGACGCAAGACGTTGTTGCTTTCTCAGGCTGCTTGTACTGCAACTGGAATCAGTTCCTGAATGTGCTGCAGAATGTACGCAGTGTCTGTGCGTTTACCATTCTGTTGTGCAACATGCAGCTCTGCATATCTGCTGGTCCTGATTAGTGCCTTACCCATTTCAAGGTTGATGTTTGTGTTGCATCACAAGCCTTGAGAAGGTTGTGCAGATGTCTCTGGTAAGACGACAGGAAGCTTCCCTGATCAGCATTTGCTTATCTGTTTGGTTTGTAAAGCCTGACCATGCTGGTTGCGCAGGTGATCACAAGCAGAGCAGAAAGGCTGAGCTGCAGTCACGTGCTGAGCTGCACAAGGCTCGCCTAGACGCGCTGCAGGCCAAGCAGCGTCAGGGCGCTGTCACTGCTGCTGACACCGCTCCCCAGATAGGCATGTCACCCATGACTTCAAAGGCTATTGTGGACCTGACAGCAAAGCAGTCCCCACTTGCCAGGCAGTCTACAGCAACAGTAGCTCCTGCCCCTGCACCATTTGCTTCAGCTGCGCACAAGGCAACTGCTGGAGCCCGTCAAGCAACAGCTGCAGCAGGAAGTGCAGCAGCCAAGGCTGCATCTGCAAAAGCAACTCCTGCACAAGGCGCTGCAGCAGCCAAGCCTGCACCTGCACCTGCACAAGCAGCTTCTGCTGTTGTTAGCTTGCAGCCTACACAGCATCAGTCAGCAGTTGGTCAGTCAAAGGCAGCAGCTCAAGGGCTTGTGAAGCAGCCTGTTGGCCAGTCAGTGACAGCGGCTCAAAAGCTTGAGAAGCAAGCAGACAGCCAGGCAAGGGGCCAATTAGTGACAGCAGCTCAAGGGCTTGAGAGGCAGGCTGTCAACCAGTCAGTAGCAGCAGCTCAGAAGGCTGAGAAGCAGGCAGACAGCCAAGGGAAGGGTGCAGCAAGCGTGGGCACCAGTCAGCTGCTGCCCAAAAGGAAGCGCTCCAGGTCCAGGTCTCCAACAGGCACAGTTGATGATGGCAGAGCCAGGGTTGGCAGCCAGAGGCAAGCTGCCAGCTCTTCTCATCGGCGGGCTACCAGGTGAGAAGCGTCACAGCTGTGCACTTGGTCTGAGACTTCACAACTTGCAATGCACTTATGATTTACTGCAAAAGATGAAGCACTGCATGAAGCTTTTAATGTTTGCAGCAATTCTCTTGCTCTGCTGGCACTGCCATCAACAGAATTCCATGCACTGCAGCTATAAACGTCTTTGACTGACCTGTCGTTCAAGACTTCAGAAGTAATGATGCACAGGCTGTTGCATGGCAGCAATGCCTGAGCTACAGTCCAGGCTTATGGCAAGCCTTGGTGAGCCTATGCCATTACCTTGAGGCATGTTGAATGATAGCACTCGCCAGACGCATGTTTTGGCCTCAAGCGTTTGCTGTATTCAAACCTGCCTCAAGGATGTAGCACAGGAGTAACAATGCATGCCATAAGCCATACATGTGTTTCAAGCTCTGGAACTGGCTGCAGAAACTCTCAAAGATGGCTTCGCCCATGTTGCCAAGGTCTTGCCAGTCGACTGTCTTGCAATGACAAGGTCACCTGTCACAAGGAGGTCATGAAGGCTTTCATTGGTGTTGCTGAGCTGTTCATAGTTGACTCTCTTGACAAGTCAACTTCACCTGTGACAAGAAGATCACGGTCACCACCCTCCACGAGGGATTGTTAATTTTACTGGGATGTTGAGTGCCTTGTCAGGTCAAGCTCGCCTGTCACCAAGGGGCCAATGTCATCATCTGCCAAAATCTATGTCAATGTAATGAGGTGTTGGCTTATTTGTCAGGTCCAAATCACCAGTCACAAGAAGGTCCAGGTCGCCACCTGCCAAGAGGCCTCGTCAGCAGCAAGCACCTGCCAGAAGCCGGCAACGCAGCATGAGTACCACCTCTTCTTCTTCCCTGTCTCCTAAGCGCCGCCGCCGTCGGCACTCTTCCTCTTCATCTCCATCTCCAGTCAGGCATGGGTACAGGCACAGCAGGCGGTCTCCCCCTAGGCACAGGGTCCGCAGAAGCCCTTCCCCAAGGGGCAGATCCAGAAGGCACAGCCCTGCCAGGAAGCCCAGCACCAGAAGGAGCCCTTCTCCGTTGGCCCAAAGGCGAAGGGCAAGCAGTCCCAGTCGGCTTGTGTTGAAAGGCGGACCCAGAGGCAGCCCAGTGTCTAGGTCCAGGCCAGAAAAGCGTCACACAGGGAGGGCCAGGTCACCCTCAACCAGCAGAACGCCTTCGCCCACCAAGAGGCAGACTGCAGCTGTGCAACCTGCCCAGCAGAGACGGCATGACTCCCCTCAGAAGGCAGTAATGCGGCAATCATCCCCTGTTGCAAAACCTAAGGCTGACACAGGCAGACTTGCCTCAGGATCTGTAGCTGCAGCCAAGTCTGATGCACCTGCTCAACTCCCGCCTGCAAAGCCTGTTGAGCCCACTGCAAAGCCGCATGATGCAGCTCAAGTGTCTCTCAAAATGGCGACCCCTGCAGTAGACAAGCCTGCTCCCCAGCCTGCAGCTCCGCCTGCCAGCGCATTGCCGGACTCGCTCGCGCAGCCTGCCAATCAGCAACTGCCCTTGGTTCCTCAGCAGCCGCAGCCAAGTGCTGCAAAGCCCAGACATGCACCAAAGGTTGCAAGTAGCCAAGACGGGATAGTCTCTCTTGGCAGGACGCCCAAGAGAGCATATGCTAAGCCCGCAGTGGAGCAGCCATCTGTTGCCAACTACCCCAAGCCACAGCAGCAAGGCCAGGCTAAGATGGACCTCCCTGCTGCTGTTACTACAGCAAACGCCAGCTCTGCTGGAGCAAACGTAGCAGAGGTCACAACTGATGGGATTCAGCCTGCTAGGTCCTTTGACGGCAAGGCGTCCTTCATCTCACTAGACTTTGATGAGGCGCCTGCCAGCACTGCAGCATCAGTGAAGCAGCAGACGGCTGCTGCTGCAGTGCCTTTGACACAATCACTGCAGCAGGGTCAACAAGCCAAGACATCTGAAGCGGCTCCTTTACCAGATACATCAGTCCTCCATGTGGCCACTCCTGTGCCGCAAGCTTCGGCTGCTGCTGCTGCTCAAAATGCTGTGCAGGTCAGCACAACAGCACAGACTCCTGCTGCTACTGCTGTTGCTGCTGCCGCTGCTGCTGCTCAACAGGCTATGCGGGGTATTGCACCAGCGCAGACAGACAAGGACAACATCCGACCTGATGTGTTCTCACCAGCTAGCAAGCAGCGGCCGGCATCAGCACCCACCGAGAGTCCAAGCACTAGCAAGGCAAATGAGGCAGATGCAGGCCAGAAGCCAATAGCGCCTCCCAAGGGCAAAGTGACTGGCAGGGGCAACATTCAGATTGTCCTGGCTACCAAGCACAAGCAGGTACTGCTTGCCCTGCATCCGTAT
This sequence comes from Trebouxia sp. TZW2008, assembly GCA_002118135.1. Lineage (NCBI taxonomy): Eukaryota > Viridiplantae > Chlorophyta > Trebouxiophyceae > Trebouxiales > Trebouxiaceae > Trebouxia > Trebouxia sp. TZW2008. The sequence continues at coordinate 126,999 of BDIU01000103.1, forward strand.
GTGCTTTTCCATCCTCATGACAGCACATATGCATCTCACAACAGCTCAGACTGCGCCTGTTGCAGCAACATACACCAGCAATATTTGTTGCTTTTGTCGGTGCGTCAAACCACTCCCTGAGCGATTGAGCAATTACGCTCCTGTGCAAACAGCACAAGTGCATGTGCCTGTGCTGTGTGGCTACATTCCATATGCAAGATCAACATCATGATGCACTGACAGGGTCCCTCAACATGCAACACACGTGAAGAATACAGGATCCATACCAAATCTCGATGTACTCAACTCAACTAACTGAGATGCCTTGCATAAACAGCCTTGTGTTGCCTGAAGTAGGAGGCGTCAAAGTCTGGGCTGCCTTTTCCTTCTACCTTTCAAGCTCTGGCAGCTCAAGGGCTGCCTCCGCAAGGCCCCATCTCAGCTGAGCAGCTCACGCCTATCCCTCAACCTCACTCTGTAGCCCAAGCTGAGACAGCTGGCTACAAGTATGACAGCCCTCTTAAGGCTTTCAGGTCTTACAGGCAAGCACCTTTCATCAATCATAATTACCATCAGCAGGCAGGAAACAGCTGCAGGGCTACAGTGCTCTAGTTTCTCTGCCCTGTATGGCCTTGTAGTGTTGCGTGCAGATGCAAAGTGACTTCTTTGTCCAGCAAGTTTGGCTTCAGTGTGGGTTTGCCTTTGACTGCTCATCAATGCTAATCACAGCTGTCTGGCAAGCACAATGCTGGTTCACCCAAGTCAAAAAGCAAACGCTACCACCCAACCACATGTACACTAAACTGATTGGTGATCACGGTTGACTTCAACTTGATTTGTTAGTGCTAGTCTCTTCCTGCACAGCAAACTATCACCCTGAAGAGCTGCGATCTGTTGTGTTGTGCCTTTGCACATCGTCCTGCAGCATTAAGTCTATCTCAAAAGTGGCTTTTGATGGCTGGGTGCTCAGAGTATGCATGCATACAGACTGCTTAGCACCTTCCAGACGGTGTCTCAGCTGCCACTGACCTCACTGAGCTTTACCAACCGCCTAGATCCTCATTGGCCGCTGTGCACATATGACATCCGGGGCAGCTGCCGTGATGCCAAGTGCCTTTTCCAGCATGCCTCTCACTACCAGCTGGAGAACGTTGCCATGCTGCGGGATCTGCACCAGCAAGCAGTCAGGTGTGTTTGGCTCGCCTCTCTTGTCTGCAGCTGCAGGCAGTCACATGTGTTTGATTCATACATGTGCAACAATGCTCATGCGTCTAATTTGTTGTGCACACTATCATGGGAGCAGTGATAGCTCTTGCAAGCAAGATTGCATGCCTGGTGGCAATGTGCAAATGCGCTACAGGGTTCACAACAACGATATCAGAGGCAGCGTGACAACTAATCATCCTTATGAGTTTCACTGTATTTTGCCTCTGCTGCATTTTGTCCCTCACATCCACGGCATGATCGTAGGTCGCTATTGACACTTGCGATTTCATATGCATGTTTCCTCAGAGTGTAATCATGCTGCTCCGTTATATTTACAATGCACTTCACTATGCAGGATGGGTTCCAAGGCTGCACTCCCAACGCTGCCAGGTGGCGAAATTACCTCAGACATGATGACAGCCCTGTCCCAGCAGGCCATCAGGGGCATCCCCAATCCCAGCATCGCCCTGCCCTCAGCCCCTGGGGCATCCCCAGCGCCATCCCCAAGCAAATCCAGGGCCCAAGCACGCATTCCCAAGGAGCACCGTCGCCAGCTAGCAAGTGAAGACCCCTTGCCGCTGTATACGTCAGCAGGCACTGGTCCACTGGCCACTCACGATCGGCCCTTCACCAGTCAGCTGCTGCAGTCGGTGCCGCTTGAGCATGCAGGGGTGCTGAGGCTGCTGCTGTCTGGCTTGGAGGGCTATGAAAGTCTTGCAAAGGATGGGCCAGTGGGGAATGCAGGTGAGAAACTGTCTGCATTGCTTGTGAGCTTGTACTGCTGATGCTGCAATGCAGCAGTCACATGGTTCTACCCACCGCCTAGCATATTTACATGCGTTTCCACTGATTCCTTCACTGCTGCAGGCTCGCCATCAGATCAAGCATCAAGGCAGAGCACAGTCGCCCAGCCAAAGCCTGCAGACAAGATGGCCGGGCGTTATTTCCAGCTGGCAAGTCATGAGGCATCTGACTCACCTACAGCAGCAGCAACTGCAGTAGCAGCTGCACCAAAAGCTGCTGAGACTGCTGCCAGTGATGAACAGCGCTCTGCCTTGTTGACTGAGTACGAGCAGCAGGTGGCTGCTGAGCCTGAAAATGAAGAGGCATGGCTGCTGTTTGCCCTGCAGCACATAGACTTTGGTGTTGTCGACTCCATGCAAGGTAAGCAATGCATGGTTTGAAGACCAAACCTCACGATGATTGAGAGTAGTTGCTTGCTGTGTTCCTGCTGAAGCATCTGCTTGATGGAAGTGTGCCAGAACAGAACAGTGACGCGTGAAGGTGCATCTGTGCTTTAGTCATGCAAGGCAGCTGCTGATGTGCACAATCTTTGTCATGTAATTCTGTGGTCAAATCTGAATAGAGATATTGGTCGATGATACGAAGTTGCATGCAAAGCTTGTTTTGAGGCCAGCTTGTCAATGACTGGTTTGTTTCAATGACTCAAGTTGACCATTGCAGCCTGTCTCAATATGGCGTCAAGCTCCTATTTTTCACATTGTATGAACACTTTATGCTTTGCTGTGCAGGTCACAAGCTGTTGTCCTGCCTGAAGTGCATCTCCAAAGGCTTGGAAGCCGACAGCAGCTTCACCTGTCTCTGGCTATTGTACCTTCCCCTGTACCGCCGCCACCTGCGCACCAAACCTGAGCCCGACAACGAGTCACACAAGGTTGCTGAGACTTGCCTCAGCCACTCAAAGCCTTGTTACCAGCTCTGGTTGACAGCTGTCCACTTCCAGCCTGACTGGCAGTCCAGGGCAACTCTTCTTCAGAAAGGCATTGTGGCACTGTCCCAGACCCGCCCTGGGGGTCATGGGGGGGTCAGCAAGGAAGAAGCTGCAGGGTGGGCGGCCATGCGCAGCTCATGTGTGCTGGACCTTGCACTGCGACTGTTGCTGTTATGGACAAGTGCTGAGGCACATGATCTGGCTGCCAACTGGGTTGCTGAGCTGGTAAAGTTGGCTGGTCAGGGCAAGGCACCACATACTGTTGCTGTCAAAGGTGTGTCTGCGAGTTCTGCCTCAATGATACAATTTGCAAACTGTGTATGTATAGCTGGATCTTCCATGGACAATGCTGCCCTCCGTATGCTTGCACGTCATTGTCATGCGCAAGGCAGTGGTCAGCACCATGCATTTGCTGGTCAGTGAGATGTCACATCTATTAATGGGAGGTCAGTTCTGCTTTTGAAGGCAGGTGCAACACCACATGATACGTGTCAAGTCTGTCCAAAGCTGCAGTCAAACATTGCAAACAACACACAGCATTAGTGTGACTGGCTTTGAGGTCAACTCTCTGCTTGCAGATCCCCTTGCGATGGAGGAGCGTGCCCTGGGTCCAGCTGCTCGTCAGGCCCTGCTTGCACAGCTTCGTCAGCAGCCAGGCAATGCTGCAGTGCTATGGCTGGCTTGTGCACACCTGGCTGCTTACAACACACTCCCACCTCAGACAGTTCACAGGTCAGTACACCAGCTGTTGTACTCTGAACACTATATGCAGTGATGCAAGCAAGCAACTTTGCTTATTGGCCAACAAACATTGACGGCAGATTAGTCCTCTCACAATTGCCTCATGCAGTGTGCAGCACGCTGCTATGACTCTCACAAAGCTCAGGCCTCTTTCCATCAAGACTGTAGCAACTGTCACATGGGCGCAAACTGCATCAGCTGTCTTGCCCACCAGTTGATGACAGCAATGCTTTGGCTGCCATCTGACATTCTCAGCCCAGTTCCGCATCAAAAACATACCACTGCATGCAACCGCTCAAGTAAGAGCCACTGGACTGTCTAATCACAGCGTCTTGCCTTCCGTCGTCTGGGTGGCTTGAATCAAACACATACAGCCTGTCCGTTGATTACCGGGTGTAAGCCATACCTGCATACACAAAGTGTTTCTTTCCTCACTGTAGTATGCTGTACAGGCTGGGGTGCATTCAGCAGCCAGTTGTGGTAGACTGGCAGCAGGCTCCTCCCGCCTCCTTGCACTCTAGGGTGCGCAGCATCCTCGCCACAGCTGCTTCTGCTGGCTTGGCCTGCCTGGACCTCAAGACCACACCACAGGTGCAACATCTAGCACCTGCAGCATACAGTACTTGCCAACCTGCTATGTGCTCAACTCTTGTCATAAGTCTTCAGTCATCCTCACCACAGCTGCTTCTCCTGACTTGGCCTGCCTGGACCTTAAGACAACGCCAGAGGCGCAACACCAAATAGCTGCGGCCTGCGCAGAGCTTGTCAGCTTGCTGTGTGCTCAAGGCTTGTGGCTTGGCTGTTCATTCTGCTTAGCATGCCAGAAAGTTGTTGTAGTGCAGCATCAATGGCATGGTACTGCAGCATGCATCAACTTTTGTTGTCAAAGCTTGCTCAACAAAGCACACACTGGATTTATGATCCAGTCTGCACAGCACAACAGGGCTGTGATGCCGACTATGGTTGATCTCTCAGGTCAACTGTTTGACATTTGAAGCTGCACCATGAGTGCCAAGCTGGATCAAGCAAAATGTCCTTGTATGCACAGCAAATGCTGTGCTGCTTGAGCTGATGTTGGCGCTCAGTGAGCAGAAGTCCACACGTCTTAGCTTTCTGTTGAGCTGACCACAGCAGAAGGATGGTGACAACGTGTGGATTCCTGCTCACCCTACGTGAACATCGTGCTGACTGGCTGAGGCGGTACTGGACTTGCCCTAGCACCTGGCACCACATCACAGGAAGCTGTTCTTGCCAAGTGCTGTACAAGAAGATGTGGCAGTTCTATTTTCAGGTCTGCTGCCAAGTCCAAATTGATGCTGCAGGTGATGGACGCCGCCACAATACAGAGCGCAACATCCTCTACCTGGCCAAGGCAGGCTTTGGCATTGACCATTGCCCACTGGGAGCTGACCACCCAGGCTGCTCCCCTGCTGGGACCCCTCCCCATCCCTCCAGGCCAAGGGCCCCTCAGCCCAGCAGCCGCCAGTTTGCTGCTGCTGGGTAGCTTGACCAGCAAAGCTGCCTGTACTGTACAGCAGCCTTTGCCTGCTCAGGCAATGGACACCTGGCAGCATGCCACCTGGCCTGTTGGGGACACTGAGCTGCTGTGCATGAGCGTGGTGCTTGCAGCAGAGTCCCAGCTGCAAGCCTTTGCTGAGCAGTTTGGCAAAGGAGGTAGGCACAAGTTCAGCAGACATAAGTTCCCCGGAACATTTCTGAGTGCTTGATCACAATGAAAGTTCTAGTGATACTTTCCAACCGATGTCGGCGCAAGCACAACGTTTGTGGCACAAGTTCTGTTTCACTTGACCTGACTCTCAGCCATGCATTTGTCAGGTGAATTTGGTTGCTTGATGACACATGCAATGTGTTGCAATTTTACCATGCTACACTCTGCATGGTCGCACGTCAGTCCTGCAGTGAGTCATCATGCATTGTCGGCACCAATGCAAAGAGCACGTGACAACATTCTTAAGCTAGACTTTGTCTACAGAGATGCAAGGTGGTCAACAGGCTGGTGGCAGGCTGCAGCAGGCAGTGTCAGCCGCTGGATCACTGCTGATGCAGCTAGCAAGCACTGTATGCAAGGCCATTGAGAGCACCACAGAAATGGACAAGCCAGATGATGAAGAGGAGGAACAGCAGCCTCTGGGTCTGCATCCAGCAGCTGTGGGAAGCCTAGCGGCTAGGGCTTATCAGCTCAGCAGCGGCTACCCTCAGGCTGCCATGGCGTTTCTGGTGGCAGCAGTTTTGCCAGAATGGCAGTGGGAGGTCACAGGGGCAGGGCAGGTTGAGGACGGCCCTGCAGTGCAGGGCACCAACAGAGCAGCCCCCATTGTACTATCAGATGACGAAGAAGACCCTCAGACAACACCTGTGGCAGCATTGGAAAGGGCGAGGGTCTACAGGAAAAGAGACAGGTCAGCAAGCAGGTGAGCGTGATGTCATCGTCTTGCAATACAAACACAGCTGCAAACGGCTTTGTGGCTGTCACTGTGCCAATTTTCCTTGATGACTCACAAATGCATCCACATCATGCGCCAGCAGCACCTCAAGAGAGACCTGACAAGTGACTGGTTCACTGCGCTGATGTAGCTGTGTATCTGAACCAATTCAGCAATTACATCAGTGTAGCTCTCTAGTCTGATTCTGATTCAACATTCTAGCATGCGCTGACAACGTATATGGTAATGCAGGTCTGTTACCCCATGCAAGCCTAGGCCACCTGGTACGTCTCCACACAGTAGCAAGCGCCGTCAAAACAGGCACAGCAGCTCCAGCAGCTCCGGGTCTTCTTCCTACTCAGACTCTGACTCATCCTCAGGCTCATCCTCCAGATCATCCGGATCATACAGCAGCTCTGACGTAAACTCTTCCAGCAATGACAGCTTGCAGCCTGACACCAAAAGGCGGCGGTATGCAGACGCCATCTCAGAGGGGCTACATTCAGAGCTGTCTGCTGATGCTCAGGATGTGGGACTTGACTGGCCTGTTGTGGAAGCCAGCGGCACCTTGGCAGAGCTGTACCTTGTCACTAGTGCCTTTCAGGAGCTGTCACGGCTTGCAGTGCCTAGTCAGTAAGTCCCTGACTCTTGACAGCTACCATAGCATTGTGTTGTATGTGCTGCTTGAGTGCTGAGCTGCACATTGTCACCCATGCCGTCCAGGGCTTGTCGCGACTTATGGTGCCTAGCCAGTGATTTCCTGAATTTGACAGCCTTATTTGGCCTGTGCTGCTTTGGTCCTGAGTGACATCCTGTCCACAGTGTGTTTCAAGAGGTGTGACACGTTCTGAAATACCTTGTGGACAGGATGTCACTGACCCTCTTGACAGCTGTTTCAGCAGTGTATTGCATGTCTTGCTCAAATACTGATTTGCATTTTGTCACCAGTGCCTTTCAAGGACCTGGCACGGCTCATGGTGCCTAGCCAGTGAGTCCTCAAGAAGTACCATAGCATTGTATTGCATGGGCTGCTTTCAGTGCTGAATTTTTGCAGCTATCACAACATTGTGTTGCATGTTTTGATTTAGTTCTGAATTATAGTAGATACTTCAGCACTGTGCTGCCTGTGATATCTTGATGGCAAAACATGCCCTCCTTGCAACCTGCTGAACAATCAGGAAGCCAGTGCTGTGTGAGATGAGTTGATCGTGCACAATTGTCATGCCAACACAATTTTGAGCAGCTGTGCTGGGGCATGCAGAGATCCACAAGACTTTGAGGAAGGAGAGATCAGAGCAGTCGATCAGGACATGAGGCGCAGACATGCTGCTCACTGGGGTCACAACCTGGCCTTGTACAGGGCTCTTGGTGGTCAGGCCCCAGGAGCCCTTACAGCCCTGCAGGCTGCTCTACTCACGGCTGATGGCAGCTGCTATGTATGTCTGATTGCTCTCATTGCTTACCTGTCACTACAGCTACAAATCGCATGAAGCCTGCAGTGTGCTCTGTGCAAACATCAAGGGCTCTTGTCAACATGCTGAACAGCACATTTGAAAGAGTGCTCACAGCCTGCTACAGTGCACTTGTGAAGGCATGCGTTCAGATGCATGCTGCATCTTGATGATGAGTGCCGAGCGCAAGTGTGCATTACACCTTGCACAGATGGGCTGCTCTGCTCTATTTGTCCCTGCCTGTCTTAACCCGCTGCAACGTCAGCTGATGCATGTGCTGATCGTTGCCATGTTTCAGAAGCTAGTTAGCCCTTCAACAGTTTGAATACTGGCTTGCTTGAGTGTTCTGTCTTTTCCTGCGACGCCAAAAGACTTCATGCTGGGCTGCAGCTTGAAAGCCAATCATTGCTGCAAATGCTACATTACAAGTCTGATTGTGCAGCAGATTGTTGCAAGCAGATTTGTTTGCTTTGACCTGTTGCCCGCAATGACTTTCCTTGTGCGATGTTGCAGCTGCAACGCCACATATGGCAGGAGACGTTGCACTTGGCGTCAGCAGTGTTGCCCACCACATCTGAGGCCAATGCAGACTCTGCCATCACCATTCCTGCTGAGGCTCACGTGAGTGCACTGCTCAAGTCTCAGAGTCCTGAGGGTTTGAGGCAGAAGCTGGGGCTGTTGCAGCAGTTTCAGGGATGGCAGCAAGAGGATGCTGCCCTCAGCCCTTTGGCCTTGCCAACACTGCCCATCCAGGTATTCATTGTTTACATGCTTGCGAGTAAGGTTTTGTGACCCTGCCAGGTGCACACAGCAGCAAGGCCTACCCACGCACGGTCAACAAGCAAGCTGCACAACATCAGAGTTCTGTCCGTTTGGAGCAAGCTGCATTATGCAATCAGATGCATAACTGGTTGTCCTAGCCAAGACTGCCCACCCAGAGAACAGCCAGTTGTGCGCTGTAACAGTGGAGGGTCATCAGCAATGGCATGCATTGCCAAGCGTCAGCAACATGTTATTCTGTCTGTACGACGCACTATGAATACAGTTAGAAGTCGCAAAAGGCTGAGCAGTGATATCAAAGCAGTGAACAGGCTTGCAGTGTTGAGTGAGATTTGCTGTGGACATGCAGGATGCGAGAGCGAGGGCTCTCTTAGATCAGCAAACCATGCATCATGGAGAGGTCATGAAAGATGCAGTCCTGGCAATGCTAACGCACCTCAATCCTGCCCAAGAGACTGCGCTCATTGGTAACGCTTTGCATTGTCACCCAGATGTATTCTGTAGTCAATGCCTTGTCTTTGAGTATTTGCCAACCTGCTTACTTGACACCTCAGGAGTGAGGCTTTACAAGGCCTTCAGCAACCTGTCTTCCCAACAGGCATGAAGTCTTGTATACTGTAGATTGGCCTTGTTCTGGCTGGTGCCCTGCTTTGAATGCCACAGAGCTGAGTCTAGGCATGCAGCATAACTCCAACGGTGCACAAGGGCCATGTGTAGGCTGACCATCAGGATCTTGCTGCACTTGACAACACAGCCACCTGCTTGTATCTGCGTCCTCACTGCCATTTGTGTTTATGCCTCAACCTGCGTCTTGCAGAGGTGATGGCATCAGCTATGACAGCAACAGCGACCAAGGCTCAGCTGCCGCTGGACCTGGCTGCTAGGAAGCTTCAGGATGGCCAGTACGCCTCCTGGATGCTGCCTCTGGCTGCAGCTCTCCTTCTCAATGCAGCCACTTTGTATTGACGTCCAACCCTGTGTTGCCTTGCAGAAGCGATGGCGTCAGGCATGCCAGCAACAGCAGCCAAGGCTCAATTGCTGTTGGACCTGGCTGCCAGAAAGCCTCAAGAGGGCCAGTATGCCTCCTGGATGCTGCCCTTGGCTACGACTGCCCTCCTCAATGCAGCCCCTCCCCCTGCCCCTCACCTTTGGCTACAGGTGGGTTTGGTCTGCACACTACTACAAATTACTGATCTATTTGTACTTGAATACAGTATACATGGTTCACGATGTACAGGATATGAAGTGTGTAGCTTCACCTTGTTATACCTTGTTATACACTCCACTGCTGTTGGCTCCAGGGGCATGAGATTGTGTGTCATGACACGTGAAATCAGGTGCTCAGCTCATGTTACACGTGCCCAACTTTATAGCAGGGCAAGTCAAAGCCGCAATCAGCTTTTGGCACCAGAGCACTGACGTTTGAGCAGATTGATAGTGTTGATAGGTTGTTACAACCAGCTGTGAGTTGTGAGTTGTGTTGTCACTCCAGGGCATTGTGCTGGCGGAGAGGCACTCACGTGCAGCAGCTCTAGAGCTGAGCACCTGTGCCACCGCCCGCCACCCTCAGAGCAAAGCCCTATCCAAGCGCCATTCAGCCCTGCAAGCCTCTGCTGACGGCCCTGCTGCATCCACATCCAGTGGCGTCAGCAAAGCCAGAGCAGACCTCTGACCCTGCTTTGCTCTGCCTCCCCCCCCCTCCCCTGCTGCTGCCTGCCGTGCAGCCGACTGCTGCTGCTGCTGCTGCTGCTGCTGCTGCCACAATTGCTGCTGCTTCTGGCCCCCAAGCGCTGCAAGATGCGCCTGGTGTGACACAGCAACATTGCTTCTTTTATTGTGCTGGTGGCAGACTCACGCCGGTGATTGCGGCTGCTTCTGGGCGCTGAAAGATGCACCTGGGCTGCTGCTGACACAGCAGCGTTGTCTCTGATTTGACAGTGATGGCAGACCCCAGCTGCTGACAGACGCTAATGACTGACGCTATAGAAGCTAATGTCTCAAGCTATGCAGCCAAGAGTGCACGCTGAGTTGCTGCACAGCCAGACGTCAAGCCTGCTGAGACACCCAAGAAAGCTCAGCTGGGCTTGAGAGGCTTGACGTCACACGGTTTGTCAGAGCTGTATGCAATGCCTGCATTGCTGCATTGCTGGTCGACATTTGCATGCAATGTGCAAGCTGTGCTTCAGCATTGCTGTCCGATCTGTTGTTTTTGTCGCATGTGGCTGCACACTCAGGTTTTGCTTCCTAGCAGATACACACACATGTACACACTTGATCTTACGTAATGGACCATGCATACCTGTTGTGTTTCTTGACCATATTTGCTGCGCAACATGTTCTGCTGGCTGATGCTGAATTTACTGACATCTGTACTTGTTGCGGGTGCAAGGCAACTGCATCAAGCGGGCTTGGGGCATCTCAAAAGGTGAGCACTCTGGTCTGGTTTGCTTTCTCCTCACACTGCTTGCTGTGCATACATCAGTCTCAACTCCATTTACCTGCTGGGCATTGCATATGCTTGTTGAGCACCTTGCAGTTATGCAATGTATGGTTCTGGCTTGCTTACAGGGTCAAGCATTCATATGCTTCTGACATGATGTTGCTATGTGCTTCTGCGTCCAGCACATGCATTGTCGTTGATCCATTGCAGACCTGTCCATACCTACTTGTGCCGCCGCACTTGAGACATGCTTGCCACGCCTGTCAAATGTGAACTGGTCCCACTGTCTGCATCACATGTGGCTCCCTTTTGATGTAGGCCCTGTGCTGGTGAGTGCCAAGCACCCTGCAGGGATTCAGCCATTGTCACCTGTGGACCATGCTCAGCAGTTGCATTACCCTTACACACCTTCAGCCTCCTGTTCCCAACATACACCACCAGTCTCGATGCTCCTGGACCCAGTCTGAGGCAGAACAAGCAGCAGCTTGTGTTCATCCCAGTGCCTCCTTTCAGAGTCTCAATTTTGACTGGCGTACTTTATGCCAATGCTTATTGTGTTTAATGCTCGTTTTGCAAAAAGTGGCTTTTGTTGCTCTCTCTGTTTCAGTAAATGCAGAAGTCCTTGTTGTGCCTGTTGCAGGTACATGATTAGGTTTGCAGACATCGATGAGACACTTGCAAGCCATGACACTACAAGGTTGTGTTGGCTATTGAGTTGATCCAGCTTGTTTCTGGGTTGTTGGTCAACCGGCTTCAGCCTTCCAAGGAAGGTTTGCAGAGTGATCTGCAATGTTTGCGCTATTTTCCTGCTTTGTTGCTGGTGCACAGTCACATGTCCCAAGCTGGGCACAGGAAACGCAACAAGCAAATTGGTGCTGTCCACATAACTATCCAAAAGCTTTCACAGCAGCTTCTGCTGCTGTTTTGGGCTTGGTACAAAATTCTGAAAACAGTCCAAGGCCACTGCAGAGCAAGCCAGGAGCCATATGCGAAAATGCTGCCGGTCTGACCTTTCTACAAAGACTGGCAGATGGCTGGAAGTTGGGATCAACCAGACATGTGGCTAATTTGTGCCAAACAGACATATGGCAATTTGTGCCAACCAGACATGTGGCAAATATGGAGACTGCTTGGCAAGTGGCGACTGTATGCCTGGATCAATCTCACTCTCACAGAGAAATGTGGATTGTGGAAGTGATTGTTGGCAGAGCTGCGGGTGCTTTCATTGTCACAGCTTAAACAGCATTTGTGTACTTGATGTTCCAGAGGACAACTCAAAACAGCATAGCTTCTGGATCTCGAGTTCCCCATCACAATTCAGAAACATCTCAGCTCAGAGACACTAGGCGGCAATAGCAAGAGAGCATTGGACAAGTCAATCAGCAGTGAGGTCAGCTTTACAGCAGAGATCAAAAACCCCAGACCAGGCCAGCGCTGGCGCCGCAAGCATCTTGTGCTGCCTAGCAGGCGGTTGTGTGGCATCATTCATATGTAGATATGCAGAACAGGGCAGCAGCAATACAATGGAGCCACGATGGGCAGAGTTGCCGTTTTCTCATGGCAGCAGCAGAGGCAAGCAAGGGGCCGCAGCCAGAGGTGCAAGCATCTTAAAACAGTATGTGTATGATACAAACAATATGTTTTGCTGCTCAACATGAGAGAGGCTTTCAGCATTGGTGAGTGCAGCAATTCACATTTGATTGATACATGTAGTTAGAGTAGGTGTGTTCTGAGTGCATGTAGTTCAGCTATTGAGCTGTTGTAGATCTGGACTGTTGTGCTTAGATGCAGTTTGTGGGTCTGTTTAGTTGAGGTCATGTGTTTTGCCAGAACAATTAGGATTGTGGCGTGCAACAGCTTCTCACTACAGTAATAAGGCAAGCACATTGATATGCCTTCCCTCAGAGCAAGTACTACGGATGGTTCAGATGCTCAACAAGCAGGTTGTTTTCCAATGTAACACAAGCCGGCACGCTGCAAAGGTACAGTGTGAGTATGCATTTGCATTGCACAGTCTGACCAGTGTCTTGAATCCCTGCCATGCTTTGGGAATCTGAAGCAGGATATGTCACCGTTCAAGCAGGGAAGTTCCGGAAAAAGCTTTGACTTCTTGCTTGTCGGACAGTCGGCCGTCTGTGCTCTATTGGGCGGCATTAACTTACAGCATGTAAAGACAGTGAACACCAGGAGTTGCCTGCATTGTGTTGTCAATGACAAAAGACAGTCTCGGCAAGCTTGCGAAGATCGACCTTGCCGAGGTCACGCTCTGACCCCCGGGCCGTAATTCGCAGCCCAATTCTCTTGGGCACTGGCCGCCTTGCAGGCTATGAGGCTGGTGCTTGGGGCCCCAGGGAACTTAGAGTTGGTCGCACGAAGCGGGTTTGCCAGCCCGAGCTTTGGTCACCAGCATGGAGGGTACTTCCGACCGTGCTTTGTCCACCGTCTGCTGTCCTGCACGCTTCCCCCAAAGGTCTGTCACCGCTTGTGGCTTCATGAGTAAACTTGCAAAGCTTGACTGCGATTATGTCACAGAAGTTTTCGTGCTGATCAAGCTACTGAGTGCACTGCTCTGCTAAATCTTGGTGCACCAACAGGGACTGCTCCACTGAGAATGTTGCGCTGATGCTGCAGGCTTGTAACTCACGTCAGTTTTGCAGCCAGATCAAGGCAGTTGCTGCTGTGGAGTCTCCCAGTGGCTTTGCTCCAGCATTGCCACAGTCTACCTCCCGCCCGTCTTCACTTAGTGATCCTCCACTGGTAAGAGGTTTCCTTGTTTGCACAACTCAGCAGGTTCTCAAGGAGAAAAACTTCATCAACAACGTATGCTTTGGACAGCCACTAGCATTCCATGGTATAATCAGAAAGCAAGGAAATCTGTAGCAAAAACTTTCCATGTATTGAGTATGAATTCTGTACCTGTTTTTGCTTGCTTTTGCAGGCATATGAGGTGGTACAAGGTGCACTAGTGAGGTGGAGTGAGCAGCAGACAGGAACCAGACCACCCCCAACAGCTGTGATGGTTCATGGCATTCTTGGCAGTCGCAAGAACATGCAGGCGTATGCTCGCCGTTTAGTTGAGGTAGCAAATCAAAGACAATTAGCAGTCAGCTAAGCACATCTATCCTTGATCTGCAGTGTGAACGGGTTTCAAACCTGAAGAATGCATGCTGTAGTGCCATACGTTCTGCTGCACCACCTTCTGCAAATTGCAATTATGCTGCCTGCCTTTCATTTGAGAATGCTGCAAAGCTCAGGCTGCTCATACTCAAGCATCAGCTCTGACTGCTTATCTGTGACTGTTGTTGTATGACATTTGTGGTGCCAGTGATTGATTCTTGACAATACAGCCAGCAAAAGAGACCTCTGCTGCTGCAGGGCTTTCCATCATGGCAAGTCCTGTTGGTGGATATCAGGTGTCATGGTGATTCAGCCAACCTGCCTACCCCACCTGGCCCACATGGGGTTGAGTCATCAGCCCAAGACATCTTGAAGCTCCTGTCGCAGCTCAAACTATTCCCTGAGGTGCTGATTGGTCATTCCTTCGGTGGCAAGGTTGTGATGAGCATGGGTGAGCAATTTGGAGCTGCTGGCAAGCGCTTGCCCAGACCTGTCCAGGTATCAACAGAAACATGCACTCATTATAAGAACCCTAGGTGTTTTACAAAACATAAAAGGCGTCACCTCACGCAGGACAGTGTCACCTTCATAGAACCAGACAGACAGGGTCAGCTTGATCGTAGCAGCAGCATCTGCAATTGTCCTGAAATCAGTTCACGGTGACATACTGATGACATTTCAGGTGTGGCTGCCGAGTGCTGTGCCTAAATATCTATATTCATCCTGATACGCAGCCCACATACTGATGACTGTTCAGATGTGGGTGCTAGATGCTCTGCGTGGTGAGGTATGCACAGGCAAAAGAGACATCCAGGACCACCTGGTCAGCCTCATTGAGCACTTGCAGTACATGACCTTGACCCTGCCCGACAGAACAGTGCGGCAGAACAGCTTGCTGTATGGCAGCGTCTCCATGACTCAGAGACCTCTTTATGACTGTTCAGGTGTGGGTGCTTGATGCCTTGCCTGGTGAGGTGCGCACAGGAGGAAGAGATATTCAGGATCATCCTGCTAGCCTCATTGAGCACCTGCAGCAGATTCCTATGCCCCTGCCCAACAGAACAGCGCTGCAGAACAACTTGCTAGACGGCGGCTTCTCCATGACTGTTGCGCGGTGGGCCAGCACCAACCTGCGCCCTCTCAACGGTGATCCTAGGTATGCTGTAGCTGTCATGCAGTCATGGTTGAGTTGTGATTTTGCTGCAACTGTTACTTTTGTGAAGTTGCAGCAGGGTTTGATGGCATGCACATGACCTGTAAGTGTCAGCTGGATGCCAAACCTCGGTTTGCTGGAATCTACAATATGGCACCACATTGCTCAAGCATGCTGATGTTAAATGGCTGACTGGATCAGCATGATGTCAGCTGATGTCAGCTTTGTGCATCAGCCTCAATCCAGCTGACTTCACCTATTTGGTTTCACAAAGCATAAACACGCATCGTCTGCAAATCCGCTCTGAAACTGGCTGTAAATTCAAGCACATGAATGCAGGCAGTTGGTGTGGGGCCTAGACCTAGCTGGCATAGCTGATATGTATGAGTCATATGAGTCAGCCAACCTGTGGAGTTTCATCACCAACACACCTGAGGGCCTGAGAGTGAGCTTTGTAAAGGCAGAGCACAGCACCTTCAGATGGGCTGGTCCTGAACAGGCTGTCATCAGCAGCCATGGTCACGCTGTGCACACCCTCCACAAATCTGGCCACTGGGTGCATGCTGACAACCCAGACGGTGAGTTTTAATCTGTTTCTGCCTTAGATACGTTGACTCAGAAGTCAAAGTTTCACAAACAAGGGAGCATTCAGGCTGTCATCAGCAGCCATGGTCATGCTGCGCACACCCTCCACAACCACTTCCTCCTGTTGGCTGCATGCCAACGACCCAGACGGTGAGCTGCAATTCATATTGGTGTAATTCATGCCAGCGTGCAAGTCATGATGTTCACATGCTGCTCAAGTCTGGATGCTGAGTGCATGCTGACAACCCAGATGCTCAGCTTTCATCTAACTGCTTGAGAAAGATTCATCCAAAAACAGAGTTCAGAAACCTGTGTCAGCAGTCTCCATGACAGGAGGCGAGATTATGCTTTGCTTGTTTGCTCATGCTGCTGTCAGCAAAAGGAGCATGGGCTGCTTGTGCAGTGTCTTTGACTATACATGCGTGCAGTGTCCTAGCACACTAAGACACTAAGTGCAGTCAGTGATGCCAAATGACAATTAGATATGGCACTTGGCATCACTGACTGCACTTGCTTTGCGGCCTGACTGCTACTATACTCTGCTTTGCAGGCTTATTTCAGATTATGGCACCATACTTTGGGGCTGCAGACCTGCACACAAAGCGGCCGTCAGAATGGTCCGCACGATCCAGAAATGGTTGAGAACATCATATTATTCTTAATGCCATGCAGCATTTCCTTGTGAGGCGTACTGTTGTAGAGTAGATATAGTCGAGAAAGTAGCTGTAGTTTGAGTGCGGGAGCTGGGTTTGCTGTATACTGAATTCTTGCTGTGTTGACTGAATGTACTTGCTACTGTATCTGAGTCTGAGAACATGAGATGCTGGGAGATAAGAGTTGCAGTTGATCTGAGGAGTTGAAGGCCAGAGCAGATAGCGTGATAGTGTATTGTACAATTCTTCAATATCTCATACCTTGCCCTGCAGAACTGTAAACAATGCAAGTTCAACTTCGTCTGCAACTCAGTTCAATTGTCTGCTGAAGCGAGGGGCAATGCGTAGTGCCAAGGCTGGTGAGCTGCCTGATAATCATTGGTTTATGTGCTCAATGTGTGGCCTGTGCTTCAGCTTTACAGCATTCCATCGTTGGTTCCCACGTGCTGCTGTGATTTGCGTTATTTGAAGTTTGAAAGCTCAGCATGCAGCACGATCGGAAACATCATTTATACAGCACGACTGTTGAGGACAGAACATCGCTCGAGGCACTGCAAAGCGAATTGCCCTGGAGTGTTGAAGCAACGCGTAACTAGGACACATGGCATCAGCCGGCAGCAAAAGGGGCAGAGGCGCCTGGGAAGACTGTGAGGATGTGGAAGAACTCAAACAGCACCTCTCGAAGCAGCAAGACCAGATCGACAAACTCCGCAAGGAGAAGGCTGAATTGACAAAAGCTCTCAAGGCGTCTGAGGACGAACCCACAGCAGCTTCACCGCAGGATCTGTCAGCTCAGGCTGCAAAGATCTGCAAAAGCCTTGCATCCAATCTGAACGCTCAGATGGTGTACAAAAGCAAGCACAGCAAGTCAAGGATCTCAGCTGATGTCCCTAACCTCACACTTGCACAGGTAAGGCACATGAACCACAGAACCTGTGCCTCCTTGCTCACTCTGCAGCCAAGTGTTAGCTTTTGCTGCAGCAGCAATTAACAGTACACTGCAATTGAATCTGTGTCACCGCTGTGATGTCTGTGTGCTTCCATGAAGATTGCAGCATTCCCTCTGTACACGCCAAAGCTGGTGTCTCTTCCGGGATCCGCATACACATGTTCAAAAAATCCCACCCAAACTGTGTGACATATGCAGGCCAAAGCTGTCATGGGTGAGGACCTGGCCAGCAAGGCCAGCAATGGTGCCAAGAGGATGGAAGTCACAGCTGAGGGAGATGACCTGTACAATGTCTTTGGGTCCAGCTTCTCCAAAAGTCTGCGATATGGAGCCACTCTTGAGCTGGTCAATGTAAGTGCAACAGGAGATGCTTACACCACACTGACGCGTATGATTCATATCTGACAGTTGACGTTGCATGCAATGCTCATCAGCTGTTGCGTGTCATGGGCAAATGGCCCTTCATACCGTCTGACGTCACTCAACTGTGCTAGAGTGCATGGACCATTTGAGGTTGCATTTCACAACACAAAGGCTTGTCTGTGCCCTTACTTCTGCAACGGCACATTGACAAGGGTCACGTTGCCCAAGAGAAGTGCTTTGCAGGGCCTCAAGTTCCAGTATGACAAAGTAGCCTTGACTTTGAAAGTGAGTGGGCAGTACAGTATGTCCAAGTGATCCAACACATCAGTGCTGCATTGGACAGCACAGATTGTGCTTGAAAACAGTCACAAGACCTTTTCTGTGACTGGTGGTCAGCATGACAATGCGATCTGTATGTTTAGCTGGGTATGTTCTGAGCACTTGCTAAGCCTGCCTTTGAAGCAGAAGTGTCATTTTACATTGCAGCAGCATTTATTCATTTGGTAGCAACAGCTGTGCTGCGCCATACGATGCAGCAATCTTTGACTGGTATAAATTGACCAGCTGCACTGCAAGCTGAATGATCATGGGTCATGATTTCGAAATCAGCCATGTTGTCAGGCTTCTATCCCCTGCAGAGATGCTGACTGCTAATGTGCAATTGTTATGCATACATTTCAGCAAAAGAAAGGCACAATACTACCACCTGCTGACATGCAACAGTGCAGCGTCTCTCTAGAGCAGTAGGCATCATTGTAAGCATGTTTTGTAGCTCAGCTGAGCTGCATTGTCAATCAAAAGCTGCAGCTGCATTCTGCGTGTACCCTATCACTAATGATAGAGGCTTTCAAATGCAGCAACACATGGGTGTTGCAAGGATGTTCTGCAGAATCTGATAAGTTGACAGTGGCTGCCGACCTGAATGGTTGCTGTGCTGCGTGGTGTTTGCTGATGCAACAGAGGTACCAACTGCTGGGCAGCAACGCATGTATCATGGCATTCAAGAGCAAACGTTTATGTTGTAGACTGAGAAGCATTTATATTGCCTTGCTTCCATAGCAAAGCATACTGAGCAATTGATTTGGCAAAGCTGCATACAGAGCTTGTAACATCGCTTGCTGTGTATGGCGTGCAGTGTTGTCATATAGCTTACAAACAAGGCCTGAAGTCACCATCATGCAGCTTGAGATGCTCTGCAGTTGCCTGAAGTGGTCTGCACTACAGTGGCCCCGTTGCTATCCTTGTTCACCTGCACCCCACATCAGTGATAGCTTCGAGAAAGTCACAGTGTCAAACATATCAGCGTGTGTGCACCATCTCTGGGCTGAGATTTTGCTCTGAGTGACCTTGTTGCGTATTAGCTGACCAGACTCGTTGCAAGTTTGTGAGTAGTGATACACTTCTGACTGACAGCAGTATTGGAGACTTTGGCATGTAACAATAGGAAAGTTGTGTATAGCCAAGCACTGCAAATAGATGTATGACTTGACATGGCTTTCTGCAAGCAGTTGCAGGACACACAAAATATTGGCACTCACCTGGATAGTGGAGCTACAAATCTGCTGAAAAGCTGGGTTGTGCGTCACACACAGCACTTGGCATCCTCCATCTTGTGTCATGATCTCCTGCACGTTGCAAATTCTTCACATCTTTGCAGTTGGACTAAAAGCGCTACCAGCTTCAGACTACAGACTACACGAGACTGCTTCTGCAGTGTGGCTTTTTGCTGCTGAAACACAAGCGATCAAGCGTCCAATAATTCAGAATTCTGACAACTGCTGCACATCGCCTTCATAAAACAAGCTAAAGAACTGTCAATATGTGCCCTTTCAGAGCATCATGTAATATGCGCTATTTTGTAGGCTCAGGCATCGGCAAAGAAATGTGCATGATAATGCAGTGCCAGAAGCAGGGTGAGCTGGGTAGGTCACCTTGATCAAGGTGGCTACCAAGGCCTGGTTGCTCTCATCAAGGGCAGCATCCACCTGAGCAACACATTTGAGTGAACTTAGCAATCAAGGCACACGTTGCTCTGCTCATGTACAGTAAAGTCGCTTTGTGAGGACACTCTCGATGTAAGGACAATGGCATTGGTAACCAATCACTGCATTCTGACTGTAGTGGTCCCTTTGAGTAAGCACAATGTGATGTAAGCACAAAGTCTTGGTGACCAAAGCAGTCGTTATAAAGAGAGTATACTGTAGCAGTTTTGCAGGCCAGCCATGCAACACGTGTTGTCATCAGCAGCCAATGTTGTGCCCCAGTGATCGCATGTGAATGTGGAATACACTTGCAACAGTACCCATATTCAACAGCTTGCTTGGGAAACGTGTTATTGCGCTTGTACAGCATGTATGCGGTGCAACAAGGACCAAAAGCTTGACAGTCTTTTCAAAATTGTAAGATGCAGGCATGGTTTCAGCGGAGTGCATGGTGACATGCATACAGCTCTGGGCCTTCAGAGTGCTGACCTCGTCCATCAAAAAGAGGGAGCTCTTGGCACCTGCTGTGGCTGCCTGCATCACAGAAATACGCTCAACCTGATGCAAGGCTTAAGTCAGCATGTATGGTAGGTGTGGAAATTCAAAGGACGAAATGTTTCATGACAAAAACAGCCAAATGGCTGGTAATGGACATGTTTGATCATACCAAAACGAAGTACATGTAAAGCGTGAGAGCACGAACAGCAAATGTGAAAAAGGCGAGCGTGCTTTGGGATTTATTGAGAGCTCTCCAATCGGGAATGCAAGGCTTCATTACCATGAGTGGAGTCTCATGCAGTCAGGCTGCTGATTGCATCACTGAGGTTGATCGCAGAATGCATTCCGTTCTGTTGACAGCATGCAACTTATGTGACAGCAGTGCCCGAGCTGAGCTTGTCTGTGCATGACTATCAGGTACAGGGCAAAACATTTTTGCTACTTACGCTGCATCCTGACCAGTTGGGTGTGGCCAATCACACAGCACACTTCAGTCAGGCAAGGTCCATACCGAGAGGATCAGGGCGAGATAGACAAGGGTGCGCTCTCCGCCTGAAAGCCTGCCCAGATCAGACTGCCAGCTTTTGTCTCTGCCGCCAGCAGACTGTCCAGCAACTCGAAACTGTAGACGCAGTCCTTCCCGCACCTTGTCTGCCACTCTGGCAACCCTGATCTCCTGCAAATAGCGAAAGAAGTAATTGGACAAAGAGAATAAAACAAAATTCTAAACATGTCTCAAAGCTGCAGACTGTTGTCCCTTGTGAGAGTTGAGTCCATGGCTCTGTGACAGGTCTATGTGCTTGAACAGGCTGTATTGATGTTGTTGTTTCAGAGGCAGGAGCCTTGCATGATGGTGCTTGTACAGACCAAATGATGAGCCAACACTGAGGCCCTGCCACGACATACCATGCTTCCTTGTAGGGAATGTGGCACGCAGTCATGCTAAACGAAGTCATGTTATGCTTTTGATTCATCTAACCAAGTGCAAACATAGACGTTTCAAGATAAAAATTATGTGGCTCACATGGGCAGATAAGCAGACGGGGCTAAAGCCCCTTGGCGTCAGCAGGCACCCACACTTGATAGTGAAACCAGCCTTGAAACTTTGCCTGTCTTGCAAAAGATAAACCTCAGGACACAGTACTACTGTGTTGAGCACTGACATGAGACCAATGCCTGCTTGTCCTGGCGCGAGAACGGGAAAGATAAAGGGAGGGGACAAGAGAGAATCGAACTCCCGACCTCTCGCACCCAAAGCGAGAATCATACCACTAGACCATTGTCCCAGCGGTGTGGTCGCCACTACTGGCAAATTTTGATTTCTGCTCATCTATAAACCCTTTTAAAGACCACAGGTGAACATGCTCATTAATTGACAGTGGACAGCATGTTGAAGAATAGGTCATTTATAACTACGCCTATTTTGTAGCCAAGGAAAAGAAATGAGGAAAGGGACAGCACAATTGACTTGGCCAATTCTAGCTATGCAAATGCAGGTTTTGCCCCTTGGTTGCTTGCTTTGTCATCTTGGTTCAACAGTCAGGGTTTGCAGGGACTTTGATGTGCACATTCTGAACACAATGTGCTTGTTGTGATCACCTGCAAAGGCGTATATTGAGTGCTTCAAGCTATGGAGCATTGATGCTTACCAGCTTTGGTAGCAAGTTGGCTGTTAGAGTTGCAAACTTCTCCTCCACAGCATCAAAGACTGCTTCATCCGCTTGTACAACCTGGCATGCAGCAACACATATGCTATGGTGATTCTGCTGTCTTTTGAAGTCACATCTAGATGCACAGGCCAACAATTAGTACACTCTGTCAACAAGCACAGGCCAGCTGACTGCCAGCATTTTGGTGTCAGATCAGAGCTGGTCAATCAAGTTACACTGGTACTGTTTCAGCACAGACCAGTGACATCATGTACCCTGTCCACTGCAAGTCGGTGACATCAATTGTGGCATGCTAGAAGATGACTCAAGGCAGTTGCAGCAATGACCTGGGCTTTAGAAGCAGTGATGTCCTCCTCGAGCACAGTGACCGCCTGCTGCTTTCATGCAAGGCGCGATGATTTTGTTGCAGTGTTCCACGTTGACATCAAATACCTATCCAGTGCAACTTGATACAATGGATGGCATGACAACAGACGAGTTCAGTAGATTGCAACACCTGGGCTCTAGAGGCAGTGATGCCCTCCTCCAGCTCTGTGATTGCCTGCTGCAGAAATGCTGCTCTGTCCTCAACGGTGCACTGATGCTGTTGCAATCTTGGTCATTGGCATTGCATCTCTATCTAGCACCAGATAATGCAATGTATGGCATGAGAACAGACAAG